>APFE031235509.1:49770-77285 GCA_000404065.3 Pinus taeda | reverse complement strand
AGACTTTAGGTGTTTTTCTTGAGATTTTCTTTGTTTTCGTGTGAAGTAATTAAATAATTAATCGTGGCTGAATTACCGAGACAATCTCGTCGACTATGGGGGCAGCCTCCTGAATTTACACCAAGTCAACTGGAAGGGCTATGAGCCCTTGTCACACCTAGTGAAAGTAGGGTTGGGTCGCTGGAGGCCGAAGAGTCTTTGTTGATTGTACATCCTAATCATCTAGTGCAAGCAACATAACATATTTCTAAACCAATTTCATTTTCTGAGGTTACTAGTAGTATCACTCCTACTAGCTCATTAGCCCAAGAACCTGAAATATCTGAACTTGAAACTGAAATTGTTGTTACTCCATCTTCAAGATTTGCTTCTCCTGTTTCTAGTGGTCCTAGTTCACCTAGAGTAGAAAATATCATTACTGAGAATCTTCCTTCTGGACTCATTTCCATTGAAGAAATTGTAAGTTCAAGTCCGAACGAAGGTATAAGCATCCCTGAAAATCAACCGACTATTGAACTTAGGGAGCGTGAATCTATTTTCTACAGTCCCATTAGAGGTGACGCTTGGTATATTTCGTTGATCAATTTCTTAGAAAATCCAGGTCTCGCGTCTTCACCACCTCAATTTCCTTTCCATCCAACACCCAGAGGTTATTATCCTCCTTTGAATATGTCGAGATAGTCATCCTTGTTTACTCAGACACCATAAACGTTTTTACATGGCGGTCCTTCTGTTCCTCCTGGGTATTAGTCTTTATATGGTACATTTTCAGGAGCTTCTCCTCAACCCATTGAATATTCCGTATCTTCTGATCATAACGGAACTAAACCGTTAAGTGTTGAAGAGATTCTTATGATGTCTGGTACTACTCCTAATCCACAACCTCAAGGTAGTTCAATACCGTCTGGGGGGCAACCGCAAGGTACTCAAATACCGCCTGGGGGGCAACCTCAAGGTAGTCCATTACTACCTGGGGGGCAACCTCAAGGACAATATGTCCCTACGGGACAATATTTTCCTCAAGGTCAACCCCAGTATCAATATGTACCTCAAGGTCAACCCCAGTATCAATATGTACCTCAAGGTCAACCCCAATATCAATATGTGCCTCAAGGTCAATACTAGCCTCAAGGTCAATACCAACCCCTAGGTCAGTACCAACCGCAAGGTTAGTACCAACCTCAACGTCAGTACCAACCTCAGGGTCAATATCAACCTCAAGGTTTTCAACCACCTTCAGGTCAATCATTTGTTCAAGGACCTGGAAATGTACCATGTAATTATCAATCTTACACTCAACCTGGTTTTGGTCCTCAATATGCTCAACCTGTTATGGGTCCATACCCCGGAGTGAATGTGGTGTGGGATCAACAAACTCCGCAACCCAGTGTGCAGTTGTCATCTCAATCTGGATAGTCTTTTGTTTCTGGTTCACCCCAGCAACCTGTCCAGCCTACTACTCAAACTGCTACACCTGGGGCAACTCATCAATCTGGGCCTAGTTCGCCTCGAACTCCGTCCCAAATGTCTGCTGCGGCTTCTGTTCAATCCACTCCACCCATTTCTGGAGTATCAACGGCTCCAGTTTCTACTGCTCCTGTATCAACTCCTCAGGCCTCTTTACCCCAGTCTGGACCTACAATCCAGACTCCAGTTTCCATGCCTGTAGGAAAACCTGGGCCTAGTACAGTTGTCACAATTCAACCCCAATTTACTTATCAACCATACCAAGGGCAGTACCAATTTTGCCCTGTTGTGTAGAATCCGGCTTATCAGTATCAACCGTACCCTGGGTATATGTATCAACAACCTCAGCAACCCTAGTATGGTCCGGTTAATCCTGGTTTTCCAGGAGGATATAATATCCCAAATGCGAATCTGATACCAAGTTATCCTGGATATCCTCCTCCTGGGGTTGGTATTATGACCCCAAGTTTTAGGGATCCGAATTGTCAGTTACCGTTTATAGCAACTTTGGATTTGCCTGACTTGTCACGCCTTACGAATGATCCCATTAATTATCTTCCGTTTTGGCCGCCAATGCCGAATAAGTTGCCCATTGATATACCAAAGTTTGAGGGGAAGTCAGGAGAAGATCCATCTAATCATGTGATGACTTACCATCTCTGGTGTGCATCGAATTACATTATAGATGATTCCATTCATCTTCGTCTTTTTCAACGCACTTTGATTGGCCTTGCAACCAAGTGGTACATTGAGTTGCCACAAGGCTCTTTTTACAATTTTAGTCAGTTAGCCACTTCCTTCCTTGCTCATTTTCAGCTGCCAGTCTGATATGACAATGGCACGAAATTATCAACTTCATTAAAGCAGTCGACGTCTACATATATTTCAGATCATATTCATGAATGGTGACGTCGACGTCGTTTAGTGAAAGTTTTTATCCCGGACCAAATTTTGGCAGAATGGTTTGTAAAATCATTATTACCCAAAATAACTAAAGATGTAGCTAAGGCAGGGGTAGTTACAGAAGAGCAAGTAATTTCTCAAGCTTAGTACCTTGACTTAGTTTATACACAGTCAGGTACATTACATGAGAAAATCCCCAACCTTCCGAAACAAAATCAAATACTTTCACCTCCCTCAGGGTCTCATGTCGCTGACGGTATGATTGGTACTGTTAATACTAAGAGTAAGAAGAAATCCTCCAAGAATTCTTCTCCTATTATAACTTTACCAGATTTCCCTAAGGGAGAGTCTTCACCTGAATCATCTACGACCAAATCAAAATCTAATGGTAAGAAGAAAGGTAAGAAGAAGAATAAGCAGAACTCAAAGAAGAAATCCAATAAACCTGAATCTACTGACGAGAAACGAAAACCTCGATATCCTTGTCTCATCTATGATGAGGAGCACTTTACAAGGGATTCTCCGCATCGTGCCGAGGTTGCGAAAATTGTCAAAGGTTTGCAAACACCTGCTGTTTTGAAGGATCCTTTCCCAAGTCAAGGCAGTAAAATGATAGTTTCTTCCTCTAGTGCCTCGGAAGAGCCCATAATGATGATTTCACATGTAAGGATTGCCACACGATCGCAAAATTATGGAAGTAAGAGTCCTCTTGGTGGTAAGGAAGCAGAATCTTCTAATTCCAATCCATCAACCTCAACTCCGTCTGGTTCCGATCCACTACAGATCGAGAAACCAAATCCCGACTTAGTAATCAAACCCCCCCCTAAGGGTATACTTCAAAAGTCAGCTTTCAATCCACATGCGAGAGCTACTCAGAACTATAACATTGTTGAAGATTTAGTTGTTTCACCTTCAGCAATGTTGGCTTTGGAAGTGCTACAATCTTGTCCAGCACAACATAAAATGCTATTGTCGACTATTGGAGCTGTTGATCTTCAGGACTCAAACCTCATAGTCTTCGATTTAGAAAATAGTACACCTCGCTTACCTCATCAAATGGCTTTCCAGATTCTAGTGTTAGTAAAAAACATACCTTGTTTTAGGACTGTGATTGATGAGGGAGCTTCCACGTGTATTATGTCGATACAGTGTTGGAAAACCCTTGGTTCTCCTACACTTAATCAATCCCCGACGATTCTAAAGGCCTTTGATGGCGGAGGGTTTCATCCTTATGGCATTTTGCAGGACTTACCTATAGGGGTTGAAGGAAAAACTATTAATCTAGATGTGGAGGTGGTTGATGCCCCTCTAGGTTACAACCTTCTTTTGGGTCATAGCTGGTCTTATGCCATGACTGCTGTTATTTCATCGGTTTTTTGGCTTATTAAGTTCCCACATAATGGAAAGATCATCACAATAGATCAGTTAACTTACTTTTCGTCCGACCCATCCTCTACTGAGAGTATTCAACATGTTGGAAAAACCGCTATCCCTTACAAGGATGTTGGGGTAGGATTAGTTAAAGATTTGGGTTTACTCAGAACTTTTTCATTTCCTCCTCCCAACGTACCGTCTCCTTTCGCAACCATTCATATGATTTCGTCAGAATCCATAGTTCTTGATGATCCTTGGATCGTTCCATTCGATTCCGAGGTGGATTCTCTTGGCAATGCCATGCCTTTGAGTCCCTTTGAAGTTGCTTATCAGGTAGTACAGTTGTTTTTTGACTCAAATTCAACCTCAACCTTAGTCGTGAATGAGATCAATGGAAAATCACTTTCAATCTCAACCTCAAAGTCGACAACCTTTTTAGAAATTGTTCACACTGATGAACAAATTCGGGAACTGTAGTCTATTGATGCATTACCATGGGAAGATCTTCATCATCGGTCTTCATCTTTACCTGAGATTGATCATTTTGAAAATGATTTTTCATCCATTTTTACCGCTAAATATGTCAAAGAACTGCAGAATCCATTGAAACATCCTGATTCTGAACAAAATTTAGCCAATATTTTTCGAACGGTTCCTATCGACATTTCAGTCAAACCTGGGATTGTTGAAAACATTCACATAGGTGCTTCTTGTACGGACACTGAATTCAACACCTATAAAGCCCTATTTCAAGAATTTTGTGACGTGTTTGCCTGGTCCTATGAAGAAATGTCAGGAATTGATCCTACAATCATTTTTCATGAGATCAAAACCTACCCGGATGCTAAACCCGTCCGGCAACGGTTGCGTCAGATACACCCACAAAAAGCTGCTGCCATCAAAACAGAAGTTGAGAAATTACTTAAAGCAAGTTTCATTTATCCAATTCCTTTGACGGATTGGGTATCGAATATTTTTCCAGTTACTAAAAAACAAGGGACGATAAGAATATGCATCGACTATAGGGATATTAATCGTGCTTGTCCAAAGGACAATTATCCCACACCCTATATCGATCAAATTATCGATGATTGTGCCAACAATGAAATTTTCTCCTTTATGGATGGTTTTTCCAGTTACAATCAAATTAATATTCTATCTACCGATCAACCAAAAACAACATTCATCTGTGCATGGGGGACATTTGCTTATTGCAAGTTACCTTTTGGATTGAAGAACGCCGAGGCAACAATTCAAAGGTCAATGTCTTACGCGTTTCATGACATCAAGCACATTGTGCAACCTTATCTCAATGATTTACTAGCTCATTCACTACGAAGAGTCGATCATCTCACTCACTTACGAGCAATTTTTATGAGATGTAGGCATTATCAGATTAGGTTGAACCCGCACAAGTGTGTTTTCTGTATAGAAACGGGTCGGTTGCTTGGATTTGTTGTATCCAAAGCCGGCATTCGCGTCAATCCTTCGAAGGTAGAAGCCATCGTCAAGTTACCACCTCCTTCGACACTTCACCTACTCCAGAGTTTGTAAGGGAATGCAAACTTTTTATGTCGTTTCATTCCTAGCAAAAGTGAACATGTGATCTATTATCTTAGTCGAACTCTAACTCCCACTGAGTTAAAATATTCACATGTGGAGAAACTGGCCTTGGCTACAGCCCAAGCTGTTCAGCATTTTTGTCATTACATTTTGTTATGCAAAACCACCGTCATTTCTGACTGTAACCCTATGCAATACATTTTGACTCAACAATTGTTGGGGGGCAAGTATTCCAATTGGATTGTCATCCTACAGGAATTTGACCTGGAATTTGAGAAGGCCAAGTCAAAGAAGTCTTTGGTTTTTGCGTAATTAATGTGTGACTTCCCTCGTGCTGATACTGAACATGTGGAAGAATAATCCATTGCGGATGAATCCTTATTCCTTATCATCACTTTTGATCCATGGTACAGAGATATCATTGTCTATCTCCAGACCCAATCTTTTTGTCTAGACATTTCACGAAATCCCAACCTTACACTATTACTGGAGATACTCTTTATCGTCGTGGGGTGGATTCTGTTTTCCATCGTTGTCTTACTCATGACGAGGCTGAGAAGGTTCTTAATGACTACCACTCTGGAGCGTGTGGTAGTCATATGTTTGGGTATGCCACAGCCCAAAAGATTTTGCGCGCTGGCTATTTTTGGTCGTCGTTATTCAAATATTGTATTACTGCCATCCAGAAATGCCACAATTGCCAATTTTTTTTATAGTAAGATGCGCGCTCCTCCTGCTCCTCTCCACCCTATCATTGTCGTTGGTCCATTTGCAAAATGGGGTATCGATTTTATTACATGTAACCCTCACTCGGCCTGGGGGCATGCGTATATCATCCTTGCGGTAGATTATTTTACCAAGTGGGTCGAGGCAATGCCTACATTTTCGGTAGATGGAAAAACTGCCATGATTTTCATTTTCAATCATATAATTGCTAGGTTTGGTGTTCCCCAAGTGATTATCACTGACCATGGGAGTCATTTTTGAAACATCATGATGACCGAACTTACAGATCAGCTTGGCCTGCATCATGATAGTTCTACTCCATATTACCCACAGGCAAATGGTCTGGTTGAAGCAATCAACAAAGTTCTAGTCACCATGATCCGACGAATCATTGGGATTCATCGGTCGAATTGGCACAACATGTTATTTTTAGCGCTTTGGGCTTACCGAACCTCAGACAAAACATCAACAGGTTTTACTCCCTTCCAATTGGTTTATGGTTTAGAGGCAGTATTGCCCATTGAATACGAAATCCCGTCATTACAAATTGTCGTGCAATTACTGCTAGCCACTTCTGAAGAGAAAAAACGTTTATTATACTTAGCTCAATTAGATGAGAATCGACATAATGTTGCATTAGCTGTCAAAACTCGTGCCAAAATGATTAAAGCTCAGTATGATCGGAATGTTACACCTCGCAATTTTTTGGAAGGAGACCTAGTCTTACTTTACGATCAAACAAACGATAAGCTAGGGGCCAGCAAATTTGTACCCATGTGGCATGGTCCCTATATTGTCAAGCGAAAGCTAACAAAAGGAGCCTATGAGCTAGAAGATTTTGACGGTGTCTCTTTAGGTAAACCTAGGAATGGGCTTTATCTAAAGCAATATTATGCTTAAAAGATTAGTGTGGAGATTTCTTAGATTAGTTTCTTTCTAAGTTTGGTGTGTTCTTAGATTAAAGATGCGTAATTTACTTTAGAGAGTGTTTTTCATTATTAGTCCTGCTTATCTTGATTTTACTCTTGATATTGCAGATGTCGACGCCTCTCCAAACATACATCAGTTTCGCTGATGGCGCTTGTCGTAGTACACAGAACATCTCTTCTGCAGCCTGGGTTATCTATTCACCCTCTGATGAGTTAGTATCTATGCACGGGGTAAACCTTGGTCAAACAACGAACAATATTGCAGAATACAGTGCAATGATTGAATTATTATCTGAATCCATCTCATTTGGAATTTGAAGTTTGATTGTTAATTTAGATTTGGAACTCGTTGTATTACAGCTTAATCGAGTTTATGCCATTAGAAATCCAGTATTATTACGATTATTTTTTAGAGTCTGTCTTTTGGAACGAGAATTTGATTACATAGAATATCAACAAATTCCAAGATATTTAAATACATTAGCAAATGCAGTTGCTTCTCGAATGTTAAATAGACATTTGCATTAAATCAAACAGTAAATTTAAAAACATATCATAAAATTTTTTTGCAAGATAACCATAATAATAGTATAGCATAGCATAAGAGTGTGTCAAAATATACACCGTCCTCGATCATACGTTTAAAAATACCTTATGATCGGCAAAATTGATAGTATCAAAAGTCCAAAAATGAGTCTACAAGGCAATCATCCTGTCACTAGTGATGATCCCGATAAGACACCACTGCTCGGGCCACCCTACAAAGGAATCTCCTAAAAGGTCCTGGGACCCCAATCACATAGCGCTGAAGCCGAAGAGGAATGTCATCTATGCTGGTCTCCAGAATATATGTGGTCAAGCGCTCTAGATGGCTCTCCAACTCAGCCAAGGTCTCTGCTGATTGGTCCTGTGGGGCCGGTGCTGTGGCAGCTGGTTGTCTTCAATCATAGGGCTGGAGAGCGGCTGGTCACCATGGACCCACATCTGCATTTAAAACTTTTACTATTAGTTTTGGGACGATTTTAAAAAATAAAAAAAAATAAATATAAAATTAAAATTTTGAAAACAATTTTACCTCTATCATTCCATTGCTCTCGTGGTGGAAGAGCCATGTCGGGATCGCCACGATAATCCATCCCAACATATGGAAAATCCTGAATAATGAAGATTTGGTTCTCTAACCAATGGAAATACTCTGGTGTGAATCTAACAACCTCGGTACCCTCCTCAGGATGGCAGGCCATAACTGCAACCCATCGCATAACCCGAGGATCTCGGGGAAGTCCAGTCTTAACAGTGAGTTGTTGTGGAACCAGCATCGTTACCCTCTCTAGGGCAAAGCTGAAAACTAAATAACCATATCCAAAGTTCTTTAGCTGCCCATTCTTCGCCCTAGTCAATTGGCCCTTCACATTGGCCAATACAACATCGCACCAGTTGAAGATGGTGCCTCGGAAACAGTCCACTGCGATGCGCATCTGGGAACTTGTAGTTAGATGCAATGCTGCACTCCTGTAGAGTCTGGTAACAGTAAAAGCGATCACCTTCAGTTCAGGGCGGGAGATGGTTTTCACATCTATCCGTTTGTCCGGATTCTTGTTATTACAGAACTCTAGTCCGAGACTAGTGACAGATTGGCCACCTGGCCTAGATCCGAACATAGATAACTCCACGCCTCTCTTGGGAAAGCCAGTCAAACAGTATATGTCATCTAGCTCGATTTTGAGCCGGTTGCCACCAATAATGAAGCACTAGTCCTGTATGCTCCACCTGTTCACCAGCCATTGTAAAAAGTCTACCTGTGCCCTCATGCCAGGTATGGTCCAAAATTTGAAAAGCCTGCATGCTCTCAATGCCTATAATGAAGGCGGATGGAATAATGCAGCTTGATCCACATCCTCATGCTCTCTTTCCTGCCAAACAAGCACCTTGTGTACCTACATTACAAAAATAGGTGGATTAGAATTTTCATTCCAAAATTCTATGGGGAAAAAATGAAGAAACTAGGGTTCAAAATCCGCATTCCACGGGGTTCGCACCCATCCCTTTAGAGACAGTGCGTAGGTGCACACTTCTCCTTAAGGCTAGGTGTGACACCCCGACTTTTCTATGTGCGCAGAAAAATCGGGGTGCGCAGGGGCCACATGGCGCCCCTACGCAACTACCACGGGCGATTTTTTGCCCTAATTTTCCTCCAAAAATCGATTTCTAAACCCTAAAAAAAAAATTCAAATGGATGAAATGCAAGTCAGGGACATTGTGGATTACCTAGAGAAGACGGTTCTCGATTCTAGCGGTCGGATTTTCACAATCTCCATAGGAAGTTTTCTACCAAAAGCTCTTACTTTTTACTCTAAAGGCAAACGGTAAAAATGAACATGTAAAAGCCCTTTTTATAAGATTTTTTGAATAAATAAATTAAATTTATTGATTTTTTACTTTGAAAAGGTCATTTTTAGTGCATTTTTATTATTTTAAAACAGATATGAGTAATGTTTGCAGTTTTTGTGCAGAATATTGGGTATTCAGGAGAAATTGATCATTTTCAACAAAAAACACATAGGAGTCCTCTTTAAGCTCTTTTATGACTCGTAAAATATGAAAAGATTGCTGAGTTTTTCTTTTTAGACTCGTTAAAACAGAATTAAAAAGACGGTCCTTTTACAGCTCTTTTCTGACCGTATAAACATGAAAAGATTGCCGGACTTTTGTCGTTTCAAGTTCGATATTAGTAATAAAACGACGTGTTTTCGATCGCTTTTTTTACTTTTTCAGATTGAAGACACTAATTATGAAAAGCACTCCTTGATCGTAATGATCAAGAGGTTCTCTCAAGTATTATTTTATACTTTTTCAGGCTTGGGAGACACAAATTTACGAAAAAGGACAACCATGGAGTTTTCTTAAGTTTTTCTTCTGACCCCTACAAATTGAAAAACGCTGAGTTTCTCCATAACTGGAACTGTTAAAATTTCACAGTAAAGGACCTTTCAATTACAACAGGAACAGACCACTCCTTCTTAGGGTTCGAATCTAAACTAAGTTGGACTCATCCGAAGGATGAGCTTATAACCAAGCAAATGTTATCCTCCTCAAGCTTGCCAAAAATAAAGAGGTACTTGCCAGAAATGGTGAGGGAAAAGAGAGAAAAATGAACCTATTTATCATACTTTGTGTTTGAAAAACTTTCCATCACTCTTGAACACGACACTTTTATTCACCTGGGTTGGGAAATCCATTACCTAACAATTAATCAAGCCACATTGAAAGTCTTTCGCCAGTTTCCGGGTATTAACTTTGGGTCAACTGTCACCAAGCTATCTGTAGTGTCGTTATGTGTTCAAGAGGTCTGTACAAATAAACCATTCACCTGCAAAATATTTGTCATCCATCATTGACCATCCCTGAATTAGTTCTTGCCAAATATATTTCTTCAGACTTGATCTATGATTTCGTGTTATGGGCTTGCCTATGACGGATCGCTTTCTATCGACTCCAACTCATTATCTAGAAAGATGATCTAGAAACCATCAGTACCTTGGAATCTGCATGCCTAAATGAAAGGTTTCTCGCCTTTGACGACAGGTTGCATCATTGACCTTCAATCAAAGGATTCTGTGACATGTTCGACATCGACTCATTCATTCACATTTCATGGATTATTCTGAGTACTTTGAGGGCCATTGACATTACTGGTGGTTCCTCTCACACTTGTTAACAATTTACATCATTGACTGGTAATCAAGTGGTTTCTAACATGTTCGACTTCGACACATTCATTCACATGGATAGAATCGTACTAGTTCGGGAAGTAGAAATGAAGACCCTGGATCTAGTTTCCACCATCCAGGCTGCGAGGAATTTTGTTATCATTATATAGTGGACTATTCATAAACATATGGTTGCGCCCATACTGTGTCCATGTGTTCCTACTTGTGATGTAATAAAAAATCATTCCTATATCAGAGTAGTTTTAGATAGTTCTTAGTCAGTTTTGATCTGAGTATGAGAATGCCTACCTCAGTGATGATATTTTCACATATATATATTTTGTGTTGAATGTTTTTACAGGTTCGACTGGGGTATCTACAGGAAGATCCTTGAAATGATAAAGTCCTTCACTCTTCTTAGATGATCAAAAACCATCCTCATCTACTATAGACTTCGCACTTTAGGGGGCCATCTATTACACAAAATATTGTCACCATGACTTTCTACAGTTTTTGTGAGTCCATAAATGCTCATACATACCTCCTTTGCAAGTCTTAAGCCTCAGCTCTTCATGTCAAAACTTGAAAATGGGAGAAAGACCTTAAAAATATCTCAAATCCTGGTTTCACACTTTCTCCTAGTATTACCTACGGTGCTACACCCAATGGTCATGTTTCCGGCGAACCTGACTGCTCTGTCTATTAAGTAATGGGTGCAAACACATGTAAAAGTTAAAAAGGCATGAGTTCATTCTTAAAAACTCATCTTGGGTCACTTCTAGACACTTCTAGAAGGAATATTACGCTGGCAAGTCCGCTCCACCTTGGTTCATCCATTCCATAACTAAGGGAGCTAACTCCATGATATGAGGTGCTTATCCCATTGAAGGAGGAACTTATCCCTTCAATGGTGGACCTGCAACTTCCTCCATTTGCACTATAAATTCATGCATTGGGCTGGTTGTAGAGGAGGTTGAAAGCTGAATATTCTTGAGGGTAAATGCTGCTGAAAACTAGGCTTCCTTTTTGAGCTTGTGAGAGGAGATATCACATACCTTTCATGTCATTTGGGAAGTGAGTGAGGCTTGTCAAAGTAGAGGCGACTCCTGTTGGACCCTGGAAGAACTTGTGCAACATCAAGGCAAAGGTTGTAAGGTTCTTTTATTCATAAAGTTAATACAATCGTTTTTTTTTCTCAATGAACTGTCTCTAATGGTTTATTTCATGAGCTCCTTGATCTTCATAATGAACATGTTTTGTTATACGCAGGTATGCTTTGATGTGTGCTTGTTTGTGTATGCAGGTTATTAAACGGGAACTGCTTGAAGCTGTTGGAGTAAAACTGCCTCAAGCAAGCGTTGGATCGAGCTAGGGTCTATTACACCTCTTAGTATTCATTAAATGAATTGAAACATGTTTAGAGAAAAGTAGATTTTCTTGTGCTCTTTGTTGCTAGATATCATTCGATACTAGGGATATTGGTCTTGTCTGCAAGACCGATTTATCTAGCCAACAGAAGTTTATATCCTTGAAGGGGCACTCTAGGTTGTTGGCGCAGCTGATTTGTTGATAGGATGTCCACCAACAAGTTTTTTTGTCAGTCCTGACATGTGGTATGAGACCACTAAGGAGGAAATTTATTTTATCACTGGCCTATCCAAGAGAGGGAAGGATTTTCCCTAGTTCCATGATGCCCCCCATGGTGTTCCAATAGATATTCATCTTATCTACTTTCAGAGATACATTGGGGATCATGTAGTTTCTCCAATAGATTTTTAGTTTTCTGGTGGAAAACTACAAATCACTTCTTTTGGTGCAAAGGAGGTTAGGTGCCTCTCACTGTTAGTGAGTACCATTGCACACTATAATAGTGATGGGAAATGCATTAGTTTCCTTCTTTTGTTTTATGTTAATTCTTTGATGCAGAGGCCACGATGTATCAGATGGTATGCCATTTTTTGTGGCATTGTTGCATAGCTTTAGATAGATATCGTGCTATGATACATGGGAGGCAAACTTCCCTTTTTCTTTCAAGTTGTTTTGCTTATTTTTTGAGATGTTTACAAAGATGATGTGTACTTTTGATCATCGCCATGCTAGGCCAATGAATGAGGTGCAGATGCACATGTGGGGCGAGATGATACCCAAGAGTGGCAAACCAGAGTATCTTACCATTATTTCTACCGACACATTTAGGCTATTGGCCAGTGAGGGCGACCACATGCTCATCTTGGTTTTGTGTCCTTACATAGGGATGGATTGGCAAGAGTATTTGGGTTAAAATGTGAAGTTGGGTTACACTTTTGTGAGAATAGCTCGTGAAAAATTTGTGATTGCACCTTTTTGGCCGAACAATTTAATTTTTTGGTTGAATTAAATATATATATATATATTTAGTCGAACTATTTATCTTTTTGGTCGAATTAAATATATATCTTTTCGGCCGAACTAAATATTTTTTTCAACCAAATTAAATATTTTTTTTTGGCAGTAAAGTGAAACAGAAGTTTCGGTCAAAAAATTAAATGTTAAAATTATTGGTGGGCATATGATCTATTTTTGTATGATTAGTATTTATGTGCTACTAATAATTACATATTTATAAACATATGCTTGCTTATTTCTTCTTCTTCTAAGGTTTCCTTAGTTGTTTATGCATACAATCAGGTAAAGTTCCTTCAGTTTTAAAGTGACATTCATGAGCAACATAGCTTCAAAAACAACTACTGAATAGAAAATATTCAAAGTACAACAAACCATCAAGGATACACATTAACATAGTGTTTTGATGAAGGATTCACCCCTCCTGGGCCACGTCTCCTTGGTCCAACTTCCATGGCTTAGGCCTCTTTATTAGCTCAATGTTGAAAAAATGTTGTTTACAAAGCTCTATGGCTCCTTATACCTACACCAATGTGTTCATAATGTCCAAATTAGCCACGAACACCTCTTTCTGAGCTCAATTTGGTCGAAAATTGACTTCTCTATTGCTCAGTCAGTCTTTTCCTACATTTTCTCCTCTAATTCTTGAACATCTCCAGTTAGCACTGCTAATTTTGGTGGCGGGCCCGAATTTGGGGCACTGCCAAACTTACTGCTAGAATAAACTTGCAGTTAATTAATATAAACTGTGACTAATTAGAGTTAAAACGAGATTAGTGCTAACTTAAACCGTGACCTTCAGCAGCAATGGTGGCCTGTTCAGATGCGATGGTTAGCATCACATTAACCATCGTGGTTATGGTCCATCAGAACCGTTGGAGCACTAATTGTTAGGAATTATATCTGTCGTGTTCACATGTTAACCGCCGGAATAATGATTGTCAGAGCCACTGGGTTAACTAACCATTGGAGGTTGCGTTCACATTAGATCTCTTAACCGTCGGAGTGGAGGGTTATGTAGCCGCCAGGGTTAACAAACCATGACCGCTTGTGGTTTAAGGCATTGTGTTCACATGGGGGGAGGGTTGACCTGCGAGCTAGCCCTCCTCTAACCGCCAGCCTCCAAACAGTTACAACTCAAATACATGCAGTGAATACATTGGTTAAGAAACATTGTGTAGAGTGAATGGTTAAGGCGTAGATTTTGCAGGCGGTAGGTCGTGGGTTCGACCTTGATTCTGCCAATAAATTTTGCTCAAACATATATATCCAACCCGACCCTTAGGAGGTGCCACGTGGTGGCCTCCAGGCTTGCCACATGGCATTCTTCCATTGATCTATAAAAGAACCAATAAAAATGTGCCAAATCACCCTTGTACAACCCAACCAAATGACAAAACTTGTCCATCCCATTGTTGACCAATATTGACCATGCCTAGTCACCTACCCCGACAGTAGTATGGATTGTTGATTGTGCAGTGACTGGGCATTTTTTTTTTTGCAAATTTTGCCTATTTAGCAAAGCAATTAGAACATAATAAATTTCTCATACGAACTCGGTTTTCAATGAAACGAATTGGCCTAGGATCATTTTTTCAGGACAGACGCGGTTGTTCAAGTTTCGAGCCAATCTGATAACTTTGATTTTTGAGCTAAATACTGAGCACCTGATCATTCCTCCCCACTAGAAGCCTTTTGGACCCCAAAAGATACTATCAATTTTTCAATAGTTGAGGGTACCGCTCCCTCACCTTCTTAGTCTGCAACCATTTGGCTTGAGAAGGCTTTTGTCCCTTGGGTCCCACTCTAAGGTATTCAACATCCCCTCTCTTTGAAGTTCTGGTTCTTTTGTCAAATATGAGATCTTGCTGAAGCTCATCTAGATATTCTAGCAAGAAATCATTTATTGATGGCAACTGAACATGCTCTTCTTGATCATCAATCAAAGGAGGCTCAAACAATCTCAAATTCTCAACATTAACAACAAAGTATATTTGCATATAAGGAGGCAAATCAAGCTTAAATGCATTGTTACCAATCTTTTCCATAATTTTAGAGGGATCATAACGGATTGGTTTAAGATTTTTACCTTGCCCTTGAAGTCTCTCTTTGCTAATATATAACTAAACTTCGTCACCAAATTGAAATTTGTGATCAACCCAGTGTTTGTCATGCCTTTCCTTGTAGCTACTTTTACTTTTCTCAAGTTGTTCTTGCATTGTATCATGTATCAATTGAATTTTTTTTATGAACTTCCTTGCCTTATCGATGTCACTATGACCATCAAAAGTCGTCCAATCAAGGGAAAGTATTTACATAAAGCTATTTATGAGAAGGAAATGTTGGCAATACTACATGCACTTAAGAAATGGCGACCCTACCTAATGGGAAGACACTTCAAGGTAAAAATGGATCATGATAGCCTTAAATACTTTTTAGAATAAAGATTATCCTCTGAAGAGCAACAAAAGTGGGTCACAAAGATGTTGGGTTATGACTTGGAAATCATCTACAAAAAAGGGAAGCAAAATGTGGTGGCAGATGCACTCTCAAGAAAGGATGAGGATGTGGAAGCATTGTTGTGTGCCATTTCTATTATCCAACCAGATTGGATAACGAAGCAAGGGAGGAATGGAAGAATGATGAAGAAGTTTGGGCACTTATTCGAAAATTACAACAAGATTCCAGTACATCTGATATTTAGCTGGAAAAATGATTCGTTATGGTACAAAGATTGCTTATACCTCTGTAAGAATTCCCAACTAAAACAAAATATTATTATGGAATTGCACACTTCTCCCTTAGGAGGGCACTCAGGATTTTTAAAAAATTACCAGAGGGTTAAGATGGATTTTTTTTGGGATGGCCTTAAATCAGATATTCAAAAGTTTGTGGAGGAATGTTTGGTTTGCCAACAAAATAAAGTGGAAACAATTAATACACCGGGTCTATTACAACCTTTATCCATTCACAGCCAACGTTGGGAGGAGGTTTCAATGGATTTTATCACAAGTTTACCCAAGTATGAGGGAAAGAGTGTCATCATGGTGGTAGTTGACAGACTTACCAAGTATGCACACTTTTGTGCATTATCACATCCATTTAAAGCTAGTACAGTTTTTAGTGCATTTATGGAAACAATTCAAAAGCTACATGGAAACCCAAAGATTATTGTAAGTGACAGAGATCCCATTTTCACTGGAAATTTTTGGACATAATTATTCTCTTGTCTTGGTACTCAGTTAGCTCATAGCTCATCTTATCATCCTCAATCTGATGGGAAAACTGAGATAGTAAACAAATGTTGGAAGGATATCTTCGTTGCTTTGTATCTGATAAACAGACACAATGGGTCAAATGGTTGCCTCTGGCTGAATGGTGGTATAACACTTCCTTCCATACAGCAACAAAAATGACCCCATTTATGCACTTTATGGGTATCAACCACCATCCATCACATCATATTTAAGAGAAAATTCTAAGGTTTAGGCAGTGGAACATCACATCGAACATCAACAACAAGTCCTCAAACTCTTAAAGGATAACTTCGTGTTGGCACAAAATAGAATGAAACAACAGGCAGATCAACATCGCAGTGAAAGAAGTTTTGATGTAGGTGATTGGGTATTCCTACGGCTACAACCATTTAAGCAAATGTCCCTCAAGCAAGCTAAGAAGGATAATAAATTATCACCAAAGTATTATGGTCCGTACAAGGTGTTGCAAAAGATTGGTACTATGGCATACAAATTAGAGCTTCCTGCAGGTTCTCGATTGCACCCAGTTTTCCATGTTTCATGTTTTAAGAAGGTTATAGGCGATAAGCTCCCAGTTCAAACAATATTGCAGAACTTGACGAGGAAGGAAAAATTATATTGGAACCAGAAGCAGTCACAAAAACAAGAACTCAACAGCTACGAAATCGATCAATTTCAGAGTATCTTATCAAGTGGAAGAACTTATCTGCTGAAGATTCCACATGGGAGGATGAGAATTTTATATAGAAGCATCCAAAACCACTCAAGCGTTGAGGACAACACTTTTTTGAAGGAGAGGGGCATGTTGGGTCCCTATAATACTAGTGTTTACCCCATTACTATTGTAGTTATACCCCTTATTAATATTGTTGTGCCCCTATTGTCCCCATATGTTATTACTGTGCCCCATAGAATCCCTCTATTGTTATTTTTGTGGCTTTATATTATTATTGTTAGGTCGGCTGGGTTATATTGTGACTCCTTAGACTCCTATATATAGAAAGGAGGTTGTCATTTGAATCATCCAAGAATTGTTCATTTATGTAATGTAAAGGAGGTTTCCCCCTCGAAAAGGCTGAATTATAAGGCGTTGATCTATCTTTTCTATCCTTTCTTGAGCTGGTTTCATAACAGCAACACTAAGCTCTTTGATAGAACCACCATGGCCAATAGAGTTCACAACAACATCTCTTCGATCAAGAATGAAGCAGGGGAACTTCAGATCTCCCATAAAGCTATAGACTCTGTGTTAGTCCACCACTTCCAAGGTATAACAAAGGAGAACAATTCAAATAGAGAGCAATCCATCAAGGAAATAACTAGTAATGTAATGAAACTACTATCTAGAGAGGAAAACTTCAACCTTAATAGACCAGTAACAGAAGGGGAGCTAAGTGATGTCCTCAAAGACATGTAGAATGGCAAAGCACCAGGCCTGGATAGTTTCAATGTGGACTTTTTCAAAGCTTGTTGGAATATTGTTAAGAAAGACATATTGAATGTTGTGGAGGATTCCAGGTCAAACAAAACCATTCTGAAAGCCCTCAATACATCCTTCATCGCCCTGATCCCCAAACAGGAGATTGCTCATACACCGGATAAATATAGATGCATAGCCCTATGCAATGTAATCTATAATATTATATCCTAGGTTGTGGCTAATGGACTCAAACCTTTGCTTCTGACCCTAGTATCAGGGGAGAAATTAGGTTATGTGGAAGGTAGACAAATTTTGGATAACTTCATTCAAGCGCAAGAAGTGGTGAACTATTTAACTAACAAGAAGCGGGCGAGTATGATCATGCAATTAGATATTGCCAAATCTTATGACAAGGTAAATTCGGTCTACCTTAAGAAAATGTTGATTGCATTTGGATTTGATCTTATCTAGGTAAGATGGGTAATGGCACCAGTGACGTCCTCCAGTTTTTCTATATTGATCAATGGCTCTCCCTCAGAGATTTTTAGTCCCTCAAGAGGCCTCAGACAGGGTGACCCACTCTCCCCCTTCCTTTTTATCATCATGATGGAAGGACTGGGGAGAACTATAAAGCATGAGAAATCATTAGGAAAGATTAAAGGTCTGAAGCTTACTGATAATGGCTAGGCCCTGACTCACCAAAAATTTGTAGATGACACCATGCTACAGGGACTCCCCACAGTCCAAGAAACTTCAAACTACAAAAAAATTCTAAATCTTTTTGCCTTGGCTTTAGGTATAGAAGTTAATCTTTACAAATCAAAAATCTTCTTCTTCAATACCAATATTGTTGTTCAGAGAAACATCTCCAGAATTCTTGGCTTTCAAAGGGATTCCCTTCCTTCAAAATATTTAGGAGTCCCTCTTATTGCAAAACCAATGTTCAAAAGTATATGGTAACCTTTAATCAACAAGTTGTAGGACAAAGTCAGTAAATGGACCATCAGATCTTTAAACCTTGCTGGCAAGTTAGTTCTTACAAAAACAGTGCTTCAAGCAATCATTATTTTCATGTTATCAGCCCTCCCAGCTCTAAAAGGGGTCCTTCAGTAATTTAGAAATATTAAAAGAAAATTCCTTTGGGGTAGGGAGGAGACTAAGAGGAAATGGGCCTTGGTGTCTTGGGATAAAATTTGTAAGCCCAAGAGCTATGGAGGGCTAGGATTAGATGATCAGGAGATTCTCAGTAAGGCTCTAGGGAGAAAAATGCGGTGACGCTGGGACCAACATCCAGAGACTCAATGGGCAAATATCTGGAAAGAAAAGTATGCTAGTTCCTGGGAAAACCGTGATCTTATAAGAATTTCAAGAAATATAAAGGGTTCTTATATTTGGAACAAAGCCTAGGAGAATAGAAGACTAGTACAAGAGAATAGATTCTAGGAAATAAGAGAAGGAAATCTTTCCCTTTTCTGGGAAGGTAAGTGGCAGCAAGAATCAATTCTGGTAAAAGAAGACTTCCTTGATCTTAAACAGGAGTCAGATTCGCAAGGTTTAATAAAGGTTAAGGATTTCTCGATACATTCTCATCTTATGGAAAAGTGGAGAATCTAGAGAAACATAGATTGCAGAAATAACAATCTCCTGAAAATTAAAGCAGAGGAGCTTAGGAAAATAGTAGAGAAAAGGAAAATCTTAGTGTCAAAGGGACAAAGAGAAAATGAGATGGGGAAATAACAAATAGGGCACCTTTAATCTTAAGGAAGCAAAAAGCATTCTCCTTGAGCTGGATCCCCTGGTTCTGGATGAAATCTGGCAAATCCTTCGGAAGCATCAAGGGTGGATGAAAATAAAACTCTTCATGTGGGTTGTTTATCACAAGAAAATTCTGACTTGGGATAACATAAGGAAGAGAAATGTTCAGGGGCTTTCAAGATGCCTGCTCTATGAAACTCAAGAAGAAACCTTGACATTTACTCAACAACTGCATTTTCACATCCTGGTTATGGGACTTTTTGCTTCAATCTTTCAACAATCTGATAGATACAAAGGGAGCATCATTAGTACCCTCATCAATTGGAGGAAAATTTTTTCGGATAACGAAATTCTTAAATCAGTGTGGGCTCTTACACCAAGCTTCATCAAATGGAACGTGTGGAAGGAGAGGAGAAAAAGAATTTTTAAGGAGCAAAAAAGCCCCCTCAACACTTGCTGGAGATAATTCTGAACCAGCTCAAAGAGACTGTTAGAACCACTGTTCACAACTTCCCTAAAAATCCCCGCGCAAAAGCAGATTTGAAAATTCTCAGGCAGTTGGGGATGCAGGGGCTCACCCTCCTAGGCCTTGATAGGAAGATCATTTCGTCAGATACGGAGAAGGAATTTTGGCATCCTCATCCAGAAGGCTATTTAAAATACAACATTGATGGGGCTTCAAAAGGGAACCTGGGAATAGCAGGGTATGGAGGTATGCTTAGAAGTGCAGAGGGAGGTATCATTTTCCTCTTCCATTACCACCTAGGTACAACCACTAATAACATGGCTGAATTAATGGCTATGGAACAATTCCTAGATTTTCTGAAGCAGGACAACTGTCTAAATGTCATGATAGAGGCAAACTCAGAGTAAATTGTCAACTAAGTGCAAAAAATTCATAATGGAACTGCGCCGGATAAAGTCTCTAAGCATTGGAAATTAATTCGGGTCTTCCAAAGAATTCAAAGACATCTTCAGGGCCTGCGCACTATCAATTTCCACCCTGTTTGCAGAAAGGAAAATAAGCTTGTGGATTTTCTGGCCAACCAGGGAGTTAGCTGCACAGAGAATAATGTGTCGATGAAGTGGCAGGAGTTTAGTCAAAGTAAACTGAGAGCTCTATGCTACATACATGTGGAAGAAGATAGGGATGTGTTTGGACTCAAAACCATGGAGAATAGCTAGATTTAATTTTCCATGGATGTACGTTCATTTTGGGCAAATATTGCTGAAGAGAAGAGAACCATCCGTGGTCGCCCAGACTCAAAGTGTAAGCGTGATGCAGATCTTAGATGATTACCATAAGTCTCTGGTCGACGGAACACTCTCACGCTTACAATATCCCAAACCAGGGTGAGGAAGCTTAGCATTTGCAAGAGGAACCAGGTCATCTGACAACTAGTGATTCCAGTATTCAGAGTCCAGTTTGCAAAACCACCTCCCAGGCGATTTTCGACTGATCGCAATGCCCTTAGAGTGGTAATGGTTTTGGTGTTTCCACAACGATCCCATTCTTCCTGTGACACATGGCAGGGTGAGCGTTCTAAAAACCGCCCTCCATCACAGATTAACATTCCTCCTTCTTGTCCTATGCGAACTCTTTCTCATCCGTTGGATTCGGTTGTAGCAAATCAATAATGGTCTGGATCAAAGCAATTTGGTGGGGTAGGATAGTTAAGCTTCGGGATGTTTAGCTATGCATCTTTCTCCTCAGACGTTGATCTTCTTGATTTAACGGGTCGGATCTATGGGTTGGGGTTTACAGGAGGGAGGCCAAGCGAAAGTTCGTGGGCTTTCCGAGGGTTAGTCTGGAGTCATGTTAGTTATTTCTTAGGCTCGAATTTTTATAGGTAAAGCTATACGGGGTAGCCCTTAGAGGCTTAAGCTTTTATTTCTTTTTTGTTTCTTTGACGTTGAGTGGACGTTTGTATATACTGTACACTATTTTTTGACTCAATGATATAGAAGGATCCATAATTGCTTCAACAATATATATATATAATATATATATATATATATTGAAACTTTAATATTTTTCTCTTAATATCATAATTATAAAATCAAATAAACACCTTTTACAGACCTTAATTAAACATTAAAAAACACATCATTACCAAATCAATCAAACACTATACTTGCAATAAAAATATAAAAACTATATTAATGAATTTCTATTATTTGACTCTGTAATTTCATGTTACCGGATGTCCAATTCTTGTAAATAATAAACATGTCTTCCATTGTTTGTCTATGTAAATTCATTTTACCATACGTCCAATTTCTCTTAAACAAGGGTGAGATTTTGGATAAATGAAGTGTTGAAAGTCATTTATGAAAAAATAATGAATGTGAAATTAAGGAGTTTTATTAGGGGGCCATGTGGGTTTATATTGGAAGATATATACTAAGGAAAAATGACACAATATATTGAGCATATAATAGGGGTAAAGGGTTTAAATATTGGAAGGTATAAAAAATGGAGCTCAAAGTTAATGAAAAAATGGGTATAAAAAATGTTAATGAAAAAATTGAAACGATAAGTTTTTTAAATTGCCAAGGTGTATTGGGTTGGTATTGGTAGCGGGTTAAATAATGTGATTTTTAGAGGTGTCTTCCAATATTTAGTCAAACTAAGATTATTATTTAGTATGCAACGAATGTATGTGGTATGTTAGTGGTTCATTGAATAAAACCCTATGTGTGAAAATGTATGTATTTAGAGTTATTTCTTTCTTTCTATCTCATGAAATAGAAGTGTGACTATTAATTCATGTAATGAGCTTTTCTCTTATTCCTATTATGAAATTACCAGATTGAAACAACAAATGTAAACTTGGGTTACACTTTTTTGCCCTTTTTTTGAAAAAAATATCCTTTTTAGAAATTCTTCAAGTTTCGACAAGGCAAAGCAAATTTTCTGGTTAAATTCCATTTTACAATAAAAATAAAACTTGTCAGAAATTTTATTAGGTTCTATTACTTATTTTTTGAAAATTTTTTATTCACATTTGATATGTCAACTTTGCAATTGTTTGAATGTGTGTTCTTCAAAAATAAAGGAATTTATAACACATCATGTCTTTTAGCACTAGTGTATTTTTTGTTAACTTGGTGTTTTTGAAAAAAAATGTGTTCCAATAATCTAGACAGACTCTACTTCGATATCGTTATATTTACGAAATCAATTGATGCACATCATAATTATTAGAACTTTTTGAATTGAACCAATATGAGAAAAGCTGTAGATTTTGAAAATGTTCAACTGGGCATCAAGTTTCTTAATATATTAGTTATAAACTAAAAATATAAAAACTACCCATTACAAAAGAGGACAAATGTAATAAACCATAAATTTTATTTTTTTGTAATGTGTTTTGGAAGATATAGATTTTTTATTATAATGAATCATAATTACCTTCAAAAATTTTTGCTCACAATTTTTAGAGAATTAATTAGAATTAGAAAATTTCTATGAAATTCCATAAAATTTATACCTACTGAAAGTATATTCAATTATGAAAATGTTGGTAATGGTTCTCATAATAAATTCACTAAATTTGATGGAGTATAGGCATTCCAAACTTGGTAATGACTAGAGTTAAGTTGTTGTAGAGTTGCAAGATAAAATAGTTCGGCCAAACTAAAACCACATTCGGCCGAAGTTGTGTTTGTCGTCGACACCCATTAAAATAAACAAAAAATAATTCAGCCAAATTATTTTAAAAGATTGGCCATATTATTTTTAAAAGTCTGGCAAAAAATGTGTTCATATTTTCCATCGGCCACAAATATGAAACAATGCGACCCTCTAAAAAAAACATTTTTCCCAAATGATATAAATAAATGGAGCAGAAACATTATTTTTACACTCTTTCCTCATTTTGGGTGAACTTTTGAGCTAAATCTTCTCAGCTGAAATTTTAAAATATTTTTTTTCGACTTAATTCTTAAAGTAAGTCTTTTGGACTGAATTTTTAAAATGAGATCTTTCAGCTCAATTTTTAAAGTAGGCCTTTTGGGTTGAATTTTTAAAGTGAGATTTTTTAGTTTAAATTTTTAAAGTAAGTCTTTTGGGCTACATTTTTAAAGTGAGATTTTTTAGTTTAAATTTTAAAGTATGTCTTTTAGGCTTAATTTTTAAAGTAAGTCTTTTGGGCTGAGTTTTCAAAGAGACTTTTTGTGCTGAATTTTCAGAGTTTTTTTTTGAAGTAAATTCTTTTGGCTGAATTTTTAAAGTCAATTTTTTTTAAGGTAAGTCTTTTGTACTAAATTTTTAAAGTGAATCTTTTGGTTGAAATTTAAAAAACTGAGTTTTTCTGCAAGGATTTTGAAATTGAAATTTTTGTGTTGGATTTTAAAAATCTACATAGATTTAAATATCATGGGAAATCAAAGAAATAGCACGAGAAAATATGATCGAACAACATACATTGAGGCTTGTAAAGAATATGGGAGAAAATATTACAAAAGAAATAAGGAAGAACACATAAATATTGAAAGAGAAAATCAATCTCAACAAGAAGTTGAAATAGGTATGTAAGTGTAAATATTATAAATGATATTTAAAATTTAACTAGTGTATTGTGAAATTTAATTTTTATTTGATGAACTAATTTCAAAAATATTTTTCAATGTAAATAGGGAGAGATATTCCTCATAACACTGATGATGAGATTGAAAATGTTGAAAAACAAAGTAAAAAATATAATGAACCAATGATCGTTGATGTTGTTGAAGATGTTGAAAGAGATTCAAGTGAAGAAATTGAATCACCATCAAGTAATATATATAATATATATATATATATATTTATATATATATATATATATATATATATATATATATATATATCATGTGTATTATTGAAATTATACAACATTTATTAATTTCAATTTCATTCAAACTTTATTCTTTAATTTAATTTATTTAATGAATATTTATACCCGTTTACATTTAATTTTCATATGTACAGATGAAATCAATATCGATGATGGGATATTAAAAAATGTTTGACATATATGGAGATAAAAAAGTTGACCATGTCATACAATATCATGTTAAGGACATTATTGAGAAGTTCTTAAAAGATGAAAATGTGACATTTTAAACTCAAATTTTGAGATGTCTCTTAACATCAAAGAAATTAAAAGACATTACAACTCTATTGGGTGATTTAATTGCAAGTTAAATCCCTGTCATTAATTCTCAACCCGAGCCTTGTAGAACTGACGGGGTATACCTGTACTATATGTACTAGGTGGTTAATTATTAGAATATATTAATCCAATGCAGTTAAAACTAATTACCAAACAAGTTAAATAAACCTAATCCAAACTAAACCAAACATAAAGAAATTGAAATAACATTTGCATACAGGAAATCAGACTTGCTTAAAATTGAAATCACACCACACTTGCATAAATTGAAATCACATTTTCAGATTCATTGATATCACCCCACACATGCATAAATGAAATCACACCACACTTGTTGAATTGAAATCACACTCACACATACTTCAAGGAAAAGTACACTTGCATAAAATGAAAACACACTTGCTGAAAAGAAATGAAATAAAACAACTACACTATGTTACCAATATGTACAAAAGTGTACAAATTGTGGTTGATGGGGGCCCTCCATTCCTCAAAAAACACACTGAACAACTATAATCACATCATGGAGATGAAAGTGGCAAAATGTATTTCATAAAATGAAGTTACAAGATATTACAAGAATTCTATCTCCTCACTTTACAAATCACATCTTGGATGGAACTTGGAACCTCCAACTAACAACTATAAATTAGCTACTAATGACTAATTAGTTCACAGTTGACAACTATCAACCCTTTCTATTAAGGGTGCACTCCTATTTATACAAATATTGAGGACAACTATACAACAAATATAGGTCTTTAGATCTCTCCTAAATCCACATTTATCTCTTGTGGTTACAAGCAATCTCTTAAAAATGTAAGATACAAATCCTCTCATACATGATTCTTCTCCTTTGGGTGTACATAGTTAATGATTCACATCTTCTACAATTATTCCACAAATCCTCATGAATTGGAATTTGAAATTCGGATTTTTGGTTGGATGGCCAAGTAGGACCTTTCTAGAATCTCCAAGTAGGCCTACAATATCACAAAAGTCATAACACTTTTAGTTATATATGAAAATATGTTAATTTCCTAACATTTATCACAAATTCATTGATAATACTTAAAATCAATGACTTGGAAAATAATAATAATAAACCCATATGATTATATAAATGGTTACTAAATGTCGGGTTATGGAGTTACAAAGTTATGGAATGAGGGTAAAATGAAGGAAATGAAGTCGAAAGTGCATGACATTTTGGAGACCCAACAAAATCTACTGGGTATTCGAAAATCTACGAAAGATAAAAGGGTGAAGGAAACTGTGGTTCAAAATATAAATAGTGTTCTAATAAAAATTAGAAGATCGAAAAAAAAAATGATGTAGCTGCACATAGAGCAATACAAATGAGAATGGTTTTATCAAGTTCTAAAGAAAATTGTTTGGTAAAATCTATGGAAAAGCTATTAGGGACCTCACAGAAAACATTGCACAAACATAGAAAATTTCGATTGCAAATAGATGTAAATGATGAGCTCACTTGTTGGCCAATTGCTTGTAGGAAACCATACAAAGATAGACTTGGAGAAGATGTTAAAAAAATAATATCTGAATATTGGATGAAAAATTCATGTGTTTCACCGAAACGGAGCGATGTGATGCTGTGAAGAATAACACGAAATCAGTATGAAGAACATGCAAAACATATATTGGAAACCACTTAGATAGAGTTGTTCAATAATTTCATATAATAGAAGTGTAGAATTAATGTCTCAATCAATTCTTTTGTGTAGCAAAAACCATGGTATGGTAAACCTATCACTGTACACAACACTTTTTGTTGTAGTTATCATGTGCATTGTGGAATTTCAATTATATTGTGACACTTTCCTTAATTTTGGTAAAACATTTTGGAAAAATTCACGTGCTTCCACTATCCATGGTTTCATATCCGAAATTCTATGTGTAAGAGAAATTCATGAATTATTTTACCAAAATAAATGTGTTGGTGGTAAAAAATGTGATCATTATGGAAATTTGATTGTATTTCACAAGAAATATTCTATTGATATAAATGATCAATCATTATCTAACATAAAAGTGAAATGGAAGAGATATGAATATATCCATACATCGATTAGTTCAAATAATAGTACAAGCACTAAAAGGATTGATTTACAAGAAGAAGAAATTCATGTCATAGAGTTTTTGAAGAAATTTGAGACATAAATTTATAAGTACACCAAGCATTCACATAGAGTTCAATGTAGGACCTACAATTCAAAAAATCCGATGAAAGTTTTCAACTAGGGACCATTTTGTTAATAGTTGATTTTGCAGAGAATTACACATTTGTTGCACAAAGTGAAATACAAAGTGAATATTATCATTTTGACCAAGTCACTATGCTTTTCCATATTCTATATAGGCATGTTGAATAAAATGTTGATGATATATAAAGCACTAGTGATAATCGACATGTAACTAAAGAATATCACTTTCATATCAGTGATGATCATAAACATGGTACACATTTTGTATAACATTGTTTTGATAATATTTATGACTCCTTGAAAGGCTGTGGAATAAAATTCAATGAACATTGGGTATGGTTAGATAGATGAGCAGGTCAATTCAAATCTTCGTGATCATTTTTTTGGTTGTATCATCTTCATAAGAAAACCCACATTAAACATTGTTGGAATTTCTTTGAGACTATTCATTGAAAAGGAGAACATAATGGTGCAGGGCCATGTATAAAATGAACACTTTGAAAAATATCAAAATGGACCACTCTGCAAATAGACTTGTCTGAATTGGACAAGTTGTTCAATGGTGCAATGTTGCACTAAGTCATCAGACTAACCCATTGAGGGAGGTACATAGGTATGTAAAAATATATAAGTTAACTTGTATATAGT
>APFE031235509.1:38429-49234 GCA_000404065.3 Pinus taeda | reverse complement strand
AGTTAATTTCATGTTAATATGAATTTACAATTGTTTTATTGTGGAGGGTATGTTTTTGTTGTAGTTGCACCCATTAACAACATAGAAAATATGAAGTATTATTTGATGGAGTGCACTGAACAAAAGATGAGGCTATTGGAAGACTATGATGATAACTGTTTTATATAAGAAAGAGGGTGTATTATACTCAAAGGTTATTTTTTCCAAGAAACTCACCAAACTGGGAATAATGCTTACTTTCAATACTATCAACCTGATGTCATAAGTTTCCAATATAATCACTTATTGTGTGCTACACACATAAATTTGATAGAAGTCTAATAAAAAAAAATTGAAAGTTAAAAAATGGAGAATGTCAGAAGTTGACCATGAACAGATCATTGAAGATACCATTTCATTAGAATTTTTTCATTCAACTTCCTAATAATTTCTTCTACTTGGATTCATCTTTGAGAACTTAGAGTTTGAGTACAATGTCAACATTTCTTTTTCTGCACTCTTAAGTTGTACATTATTAAGAATGCGATGGTGTGAAAGTGATACTCATTGGGTCTTGTATTGAGTTACAAAGTTATATGTATACTGCCTGCTAAGTAGACCCATATTTAGGATTTACTGCTCTGTTAATTTTTTATGTATACTACACTGTTACTGCTATGTTAATTTGTGATTATGGTTGGTTCAGCTGAGCAATGTTATCGCTCTGTTAATTTGTGATTGTGGTTGGTTTAGCCATTTACTAAGAATCATTTACTAACATTATAAGAATGATTGAATGCAAAATGTACCAACTAAATTCAAATTTACTTTCATTTCTACATATTCATGAACTTAAATATATGTAAAACGTTTAAAATTATCAAGCCATGCATCGATCATGCAAATTGTGGGTCATTTTTATAATGCAATTTTATCTGACTTATGTTTGTGCATTCAAACAACATTATATTAAAAGTTAGCAATCAACTGACATCCATGGTAGTATTTCTATACATTAATACAAAATGGACATACCATATTTTATAATGTACTTTTAAGTTATGATTGTTTTAGCCATGTACACCGAATTATAAGATTCATTCAAATGCAAAATGTAGACCTCGTATTTTGTAATTTGCAATTTTAATAGATTCATTTTAAATAACTTGACAAAACAACTTTAAACAAAAACTAAGAATCATCTACTAACAATATAGGAATGATTGGATGCAAAATGTACCAACTAAATGAAAATATGTAAAACCATTAAAAGCATCAAACGACGCATGTAGATTCATGCAAATTGTGGGCCATGTTTTATAATGCAATTTTATCTAACTTATGTTTGTGCATTCAAACAACTTTATATTAAAAGTTAACTATCAACTGACATCCATAGTAGCCTGTCTATACATGAATGCAAAATGTTCATACAATATTTTATATTTCAATTTTATGTTGTCATTGTTTTAGACATCTACACTAAATTCTAAGATTCATGCAAATGAAAAATGTATACCTCACATTTCGTAATTTTCAATGTTAATAGATTCATTTTAAATAACTCAAGGAAAAACAACTTTAAACAAAACCTAAGAATGATCTACTAACATTATAGTGATAATTGAACACAAAATGTACCAACTAAATGCAAATATGTAAAAACTTTAAAATCATCAAACCATGTGTGCACCATGCAAATTGTGGGCCATGTTTTATAATGCGATTTTAAGTTATCAGTGTTCTAGACATCTACACTGAATTATAAGATTCATTCAAGTCAAAAATGCAGACCTGACATTTTTTAATTTGCAATTTTAATATACTCATTTTAAATAACTCAAGATAAAAACAACTTTAAACAAAACCTAAGAATCATAGATAATAATATTATAGGAATGGTTGAATGTAAAATGTACCAACTAAATGAAAATTTAGTTTCATTGCTACATATTCATGAACTTAGATATGTAAGACCTTTAAAAGCATCAAACCATGCATGCATCATGAAATTTGTGGGCCATGTTTTATAATGCCATTTTATCTAGCTTTTGTTTGTTCATTCAAACAACTTTATATTAAAAGTTAACTATCAACCGACACCTATTGTACTCTTTCTATACATGAATGCAAAATGGACATACCATATTTTATAATGCAATTTTAAGTTATCATTGTTTTAGACATTTACACCGAATTATAAGATTCATTCAAATGCAAAATGTAGACCTCACATTTTGTAATTTGCAATTTTAATATATTCATTTCAAATAACTTGATAAAACAACTTTAAACAAAACCTAAGAATCATCTACTAATGTTATAGGAATGATTGAATGTAAAATGTACCAACTAAATGCAAATTTACTTTCTCTCCTACATATTCATGAACTTAAATATGTAAAACCAAGTTCTAAGCATCAAACCATACATCATGCAAAGTGTACCATGCAAAATGTACATAAACTCCAAAATTAGCATGTATTAAATCATAATAAAGAGTTCAAGATTTAAAATATGTCCAAATTTTATATCATTACAAAGGTAAAAATATAATAAAAATTTGTCAAATAATAAGATGCATCAATTCATAATGAATAGTTTTACTTTAAATATGTCCAAAATTTATATCATGATAAAAGTAAATATAACATTAAAAGGCTGTCAAATAAAAAGTTGCACCATCTTAGAGAATCTCACTGAAATAGATGATCTATCAACCTCCTCGTGCTCTCATCTCAATCATGGGTGCCCTGCACAACATTCCATAATTGCATATATACATAAGATTATGTACTTTAAAATTAAATTGTAATTTTTTAAAATTAAATGAGAATGTAATCATTGAAAAAAAATTATAAAAAGTTTCAAATAACATGCAATAACTCATGATGTTCCCCCTCCATTGTGCCCGTTTTGTGTTTTCCATGCATTGTGCCTCCCTGGATGCCATGTATAATACATGTACATGTATATATTAAAAATTTTAAATTGCACATGAAGATGCATAAACTTCCAATATTAAAAAAATTGTTACACAACTTTTTCAAATTGTTTAGATGATCTTATACCCATTTTTTACTCCATAACTAAAGTCCTTGGAGAATGGAAATCATCTCCATAAACTTAAAATTCCAGTATTTTAAAACTATAAGATAAATCTATCTCATTTTTTAATGAAACGTTCAGTTCAATTTATAACAAAACATAAGTTAAATATTCAATACTTGTGGCACATCTCCTAATAGGGAAGAAGAGGGCGGCACTATGTCCAAACATTGATGAGAATCAAAACCAGTAACATATATAAATATATATAATATTATATATATATATATATATATAATATATAATGTCTTTCAAAATATTCCTCACAATATATCGATATAATAAAAGTAGAATAATATTTGTATGAACATGAACTCTTCAAGAAAACTAACATCTCTTAAAATATCTTCATCGGAACTTGAATCTAGGACCGTGAAATTATCAAAACTTTCATTCAATAAACAAGTTAATAGCAAATGCTGACCATATGATACATTTGTGTTAGTATCTGAAAAAAATAACAAAATGTATGTCAATCGACATTAACACATACATTACAAATTATATTGAAATATCCACCCTAATTATTAACACATACCAGTCCCAAACCCTCTTCTTCATGAATAATTAGGCCTTTCCAAACATTATGACAATCCATTGCATATGCTTTATGCTCCTCATTATTCATATTATCTATCTCCTCATGTGTTTCTTAGAAAAGCATTAGCATGTGCTCTTTGTCAATTTAGAACGACAATAATTCTGGTCAATGCACTTTTTATGTTGACTATAATGGCATCCCTTTCTTCTCGTCCAATTTGAGAAGTGGCATCAATCTTTGACTTCAAATTTACAAGACGAGGAGGTTGGTGTACCAAAGGTGGCTAAGGGTGAGGCAATTAATTATCATGTTACGATCATATAAACAACATTTCTGAGTACCATAATATTCATATGCAAGGTCAGCGTTTCATACCCAAAAGGAATTCTACATAAAATAATTTTTCAAAATATATTGGAACCTTCTCATTCCATGGCATATTTCCATATGCTACAAGGAACATATCATACAGATGGCTAGCTATATCAAGGTTCGTGAAATATTGCACCTTGGGCATCTTTCTTTGCAGCCTTTCTTTAAAATTAAATGTAGATTTTTCATTTTATTTTGTAACCCTTTTACTAACCTCGACACATTTATCAAGACCAATCACTGCTTCCTTTCTATGCCTCTTCATATCTATAAATGAATCTGTGGTTGGCCCAAGTTTCTCATAAATATCAAGAAATGAGCTTAGAGAGTGCATAACTATTTCTAAGTTTTCTCTACTCTCTGCAGGGAACTCCAAACTCCCAAGATCATTCCTTAGTTTAGAATAATGACTTTTACACTTTTGTAATGTACATTATTGGAGGTTTGTCCCAAAAGGAAATTCATCCTTAATATCAGACGGATAAGTGGTAGTTGGTGTCTGGCGTTCTTCTTGAACTCTTTGGCTTCACTTACGTCTACTTGGACTAACATTTTCACCCTCTAGATCAACATATAAAATTACATAAATGTAATAACATGTGAACAAATATATACATACATGTATGCAAGATAGATATTTATACGCATATGTACATACAATTCATTTACATGTACAAATTTGTTTTAACATAAAATAATTATATAATTTACCAAAATTATGTTGACCACCCTGAGACTGATGACCACTCGGAGAATTTTGACCACTTTCACATGACAACGTAGGGAGAAAAATATCTAAAGAAATAGAAAATCAATTAAATATATATGCTTACATACATATGATTCTACTTATTTATCATTTAAGTAAATACGCGCAGACACGCACATTTATGTTAGGTTGGGTTTAAGGGGTCAGTTTGGTTGAGAAGAAGGGTACAATACCAATTGTTTGGAAAAATGCCCATTCTTAATGGTCATGTTCCTAGCTTTGCAACTTATGTAAGAATCAGCAGTGGCTAGCCATGGTATTCCAAGTATGAGAGGATAGCCATTGAATTTGGTCTTGGGCTGGAGAACTAAGAAGTCCGCGGCATACTCCCAAGAATCAATAGAGACCATTACGTCCTCAACAACTACCTTAGGAGACATTGTTGACCTATCTACAAGTTGCAACACTATTGTGGCCTTTCTCAAAGATCCTTGGAGATTTAGTTTGAGCATGGTTTCCTTAGTCATTACATTAATTGTGACCCCAAGATCAGTTAAGGTGTGAGGGACAATGATGCCATAAATGTGCACATCTACCACAGGACTTCTAGGGTCTAGATACTTTGGCAAATAACTCTCTGTAGAATTAGATCACACAATTAATCAATGACATTCATGGTAGGGGTTTCTTTCTTTCTCCTCCCAGTATGTTTGAAGCATTTCTCTTTTATCAACTTATTGTAGATGGGAACATCCTCGATAGCTTGGAGGAGTGGGATTTTTAGCCACAAGTATTTTAATTCTCCTAGAAGTTTAGTCACTTATGGTGTGTGATGGTTAGGATTAATCAATATTTCAGGAAAAGGAGGTGGATTGGATATAGGAACACTCTATTCATTTTCATCTTGAAGCTCCTCGGGTGGAGATACTTGTTGTGCCTGCTTGTTTCTCGGGTTCAGATTTGGTTGAGAAAGCATATGAGGTTGCTTAGGTGGAGAAGGATGAATGGGTTATGGTTGAGATGGAGGTGGAGGAAGTAAATAGTATGATTGGTTGAATTGAGGCCTCCAACCTTGTGATGTGGTATTCCATTGAGGATGTGTAGAAGTATATGACTGAAATGGTTGATTGGGAAGTTGGGGAGGATACTGAGGTGCATAAGACCAAAGAGAAGGTATGGACCATGAAGGATGAATAGGAGAATACCAAATTGGTAGGGGTACATTCTGATTGGGATGGAAATAGGAATAGGATGCACCTTACATGCCCTGCTAGTATGGTTGAAGTCCTTGAGGCCTCCTTTGATTGATGTAATAGAGTTGTTCATCCCCACCTTCTACCCTTCGGTATACAAATTTCAAACCAAGTAAGGAAGTACACTTATCTATGGAATAATTTTCCTCATAGACCAAGCAGGCCTCTATAACATTTAATGGACATTCATTTCTGGGGTGCCTTCTAGTGCATTTAGGGAAAAAGATGGCTACATCTCTCTCTATTTCCTCTTGTTTCCTCTTGATGCATGGTTTCCTTTTGCAAAGAAAATATGTGCATCATTTCATTTAAAGTCCTCCAACATGTTTCCAATTTCATTCTTGATAGATGTGGTCGAGGAAGAGGAACTGGCCAAATCTTGACTAGACCTACCATTCTTCCTAACAACCCTAGAATGGTTTTTGAATATTTTCTTGATGTTTTCATAGGATAATTGATAAATGTCTCCTCCATATAACATTTTTAGAGCTTCCAGTATTTCCTCCCTAGTTCCTCTTAGAAGGACTAACTTGAGTGATTCAAGATCAAGGTTACATCTGGCCCTTTTACAACTGAGCTAGAACCTTTCCTCATAGTCTTCCAGGGGATCATCTGGTCCAAGAGTCATTATAAATATTTCCTCTTTGGTGTCTTTGGACCTACAATAGTCCCTTTACTTTTTTTTAAATGATTATGAATTTAAGCACAGGTAGTGATGATATCCCCAGGTAGACCCATGAACCAACGTAAGGCTACATCGTTAAGGGTGGATTGGAACAACTTCAACTTCTGGTTATCAGAAGTATAATCATAAGTTCTACAGACAACAACAAGCTCAAACAAAAAGGTATGAAGGTCCTTTGAGTTTAATCCATGGAAGTGAGGAACAACAGAAGAGCTTATATTTTTCATCCTATCATATCCATTAGTCTCTCTGATGGGAAAAACACCCTCATTTCTATTTTTAGCCATGGTGTACATATGTGGAATGATTTTTTCTTCTTCTTTCCCAATTAGCTCTTCAAAGATCTTAGGTTGATCACCTAAGGGGTCCTCCAACCTCCCGACAGTTAGAGAGGGAAGTTGAAAGTCACAGTAGAAGAGTGAAGGTTGATTATTTGATCATGTGGGGTTACTTGTCAATAATTTCTTTAAAGTGTCTCTATTCCTATGAGACATGAAATAATTTTTTCTCTTTTTATGTGTTTTTTCCAAAATCAACTGCAAAACAAAGAGGAAACCAGGAATAACATCTATATAATGAATCAAAAATAGAAATAAAAGGAGAAATTACAACTACCTAAACACCTCCCCGACAACAACGCCAAAAAAAGTGATGAGCCACAGTATTGCAACAAGAATGTTGCAACTCCCAAAACTACCTACTTTACTTTATCAACCCGGGTTGTCTCACAAACTTAGAGGTGATAGTCCTATATACACAATAGATGCATCATTCTACTCATGCTACCCTCAACTGGGTAACTGATCATTAAGGTTCCGGGACATCCTTCTATTGAACTGAAAGGAGTCTAACTACTAAAAGAAGAATGTAAAGGCTAGTCCTATTGTAGAGAATGTAAGTTCTTTTCAACTTAGAAAATTAAAGTTGCGAACTTGTAAATGCTATGAAATGAAACAAATCTTATGCTAATTGGAGAAAGGAAACTATGATAACTTGCACTCAATCATCTAACTATTAAGGTTGCTTGAAAACATAAGATTTTTCTACCATTTCATAATTTGAGAATGCATGCATTGACTATCTAATTCACACTTGCAGCGTAAATAATTTTCTATTTTTTAAATTTGGAAACAAAATAACTAACGTTATCCAATCTTCCAAGAATGAAAGAGGAGTGAAAGGGCTATTCTAGGTGGCACTTTTGGTCATGGAGTCCAAGCTAAGGGTTGAAACAACTCCTAAACTAGGCTACACTATCATTGTAGCTCAAAACAGGCTGCTAGATGTGAGCTACAGGATGTCCTGAAATGCTACAAGAAGCTGAGAGGGTTTGGAGAGTAAGAATGATGAGATGAAGTGTTGGAAGGGTGTATGAAGTTGTGGAACATGTGGGGAAGGTGATCATCGCTCTTAGCCAAGCCCAATACTTTAATAAGGCCAGATTTTGGCTAAGATGGCTTGATCAAGGTGACATGAAAAATAGAGGTTTAGAACAAGTGGCGACCCTACAATAACACATGCACTTGTTTCCCTTTTTATTTGCAAATTATTACATGTCAATGTGGAAAAAATGAATTGAATTTGGAAAATATTCTCTAACTACTACTAAGAAATTTATCTATGAACTGAACTAGCTTCTAAGCTACAACAATCATGAAAAGCAAAATAACAACTGCAAATTTTTCCAAGAAATCATAAACAACTATCTCACTAATGCTAAAGCTTGATATACGCAATGAACATGAAATAAAACTCTGTTTTTGGGCTATGAGAGTGGAGTCCTCTAATCATGATCCCATGAGGGAGATGAGTTAGGGGTCATTGTCACAAGACTTTTATGTGTTTTACTCTACTGAAGTGCAACAACTACTTTACCCTCTAAGCTAATGGAAGCATGAATACACAATACCTTAATCAATCTTCTAAGCATAAAAGAAACATGAATAAGCTGCAACAACTAACAAACATTGTAGACTAAGAATATAGTTACAAGGGAGGAAATTTTCTTGCTAGGTTTGGGCCCTAACCCAAGAGCTGTATTATTCAAAAAGTGTCAAATAGATCATGAAAATAATAGTCAAACGTGCTTCAGCTTAATGGCCTCTCAGCTACAACAAAACTTTGAATCCTAATGAGTCCCTTAGCTTGTTTATTTATACAAAAGTGGAGCTATCATCAACTCCCTAGAAAATAGGGATATTTGCCTCCCTTGTTGGGTTGTGTTATATTCTTTCCACAACTAACCTACGTAGTGAACCGGGGCATTAGAGGGGGGGCGGAGCCCCCCCTTCATTCTGCCAATTGTGTAGCGGGGGGGTCAAAGGGGGGGCGGCAGCCCACCTTGTCTAGGGGGTCTGAGGGGGGTAGGTAGCCCCCCTCTACGGGATCTGGCGTAGCACCCTGGTAATTTTTTTTTTTGGACCCTATATTAGGTTGGGCGAACCTACCTATGGTTTTCGGTCCATGGTTTTGGACGCGATGGTTTTCGGTCCATGGTATTGGAAGCTTCGGCATGTATAAATATGTATTGTAACATTGAAAGGAATATAATGAAAAATCAAGCTGGTATTCCCGGTTTTGGGATCCAGTGGGAAAGCTCTGTGTATATTTGTTCTATGTGTTATGCTCTCGCATTTTTTATTTTTCCTGTGATTTAGAATTCGTATGCAGGTAATTTTTGTATGGGGTTACAACCTACATTTGGTATCAGAGTTGTTTTGGCTTCAAGGGGACGCCTTTGTTGCTGATGGGTTTCGCTCGAGCCTGTGGTAGACCCTATTCAATGGGAGATCTACGAGATCGATTCTAGTGGTGAAAGAAGATGGCGAGCAGCAGAAAAATAGAGATTGAGAAGTTCAATGGTCAGAGTTTTGAGTTATGGAAACTCAAGATGGAGGATCTGTTGGTGGATAAAGATCAGTGTATCCCTATAGATTCGGGTACTAAACCAACGACAGTGACCGATGAAGAATGGAAGAAGTTGGATCGGAAGGCAAAGAGCACAATACGATTGTGCATCTTAGATTCAGTATTGCTGAATGTATCAGGGGAAGCTACGGCGAAGGCTCTGTGGGACAAGTTAGGGACTTTGTACCAATCTAAGTCTCTGGTGAATAAACTAGTCCTACGGAAAAAGCTGTATAACTTGAGGATGAAATATGGAGACTCGGTGACAGAGCATCTGAATGCGTTTAATACTGTGGTAAGTCAGTTATCATCTTTTGATATTAAAATTTCAGATGAAGATAAGTGCATCAGTTTGTTGTGTTCTCCACCAGATTCGTGGGATAGTCTGGTTATTGCAATAGGTAGCAATGCAACTACTTTGCAGTTTGATGAAATAGTCTTAGCCTTGCTGACGGAGGAGATGAGATGGAAAAATATGGACAACCAGAATGGTGATGCCTTGTCTTTACGAGGATGGTGCCAGAATAGAAACAAAATAAGTCATCGAGTGGGAGATCTAAATCTAGAGGGAGATCTAAATCTCCAGAAAAACCTATAAAGGTGGTGTGTTGGAAATGCGGTAAGGAAGGGCACTTCAAAACGGATTGTAAATCTGAATCTCCTGATAAAGGAAAGGGATCTGATGATGCTCCTTCTGCAGAGGCGAAAACCACCTGAGATGAAGGTGAGGATGTGTACTTGGCTTCTTCAAGTACACATGTAGATCATGAGGCATGGTTAATTGACTCAGGTGCATCCTTTTACTTCACTCCCCATAGAGAGTGGTTCTGCGAGTATGAGAAATACTATGGTGGTGATGTCTTCTTAGGAGATAATAGGAAGGCTAGAATCATTGGTCGCGGAAAAGTAAAGTTGAAGTTGCAAGGTGGAAGGGTTAGAACCCTTCCGGGTGTCCTACATATTCCTGCGTTGGCCAGAAATATGATTTCTGTAAGCAAGTTGGATGATGTAGGCATAAAGACAGTGTTCGATAAGGATACCTACAATATGGTTCGAGGAGCACTGGTATTGATGCGGGGAGTTCGTATTGGAACTCTGTACAAGCTGCAAGGTAGCACTGTTGTTGACGAGTGCAATAGTTCTACGGTTCTTGAAAATGGAGCAGAAAATCTAGTGGTCTCTGGAGAGAAGACCATGCTGTGGCATCAAAGGCTTGGACATATTGGAGAGAAGGGCCTTCGAATACTTCAT
>APFE031235509.1:0-10952 GCA_000404065.3 Pinus taeda | reverse complement strand
TAAATTTGAAAACAAAAAACTGGAATCATCCCTTGGCTAAGCAGGGGCGTAAAGGCCGGCCAAGTCATTTACACGTTATCAACATTTTGATGCAAAGATATTCTTATGTAATCAACAAAAAGTTATACTCACACGCAAATAAAACATTTTGTTGTTTTCCATTCCATGATGCATTCTAATTTCTACTAAATAAATTAAAATAGGTATGCATTTTCTAAATCAGTTTAAAGTTTGTTTAAAATTTGTTATTTCTTATGGATTGGCAACTTTGCATGACTCACATTTTCATTTCTATGAAAAGCTCAAACTGCTTCTTACTGGATTGACCTAGGTTCATATCCGTCAATTTGGATTGACCCAGGCTCATATCCCTCAATTTGTGATATGATAAATTCACATGTAATTAATTTTGAAATTGAAAATTGTGCTTTGTTCATGAAATTCACAACTAGTTAAATTTAACAAAAAAATTAACTTATTGATTTGTATTGATGTAATACAAATTGAATGCTTTTCACTTTTTGTTTGTGAAACCAAGTAATATATGGTTTTAATTTGTTCTTTCGGTGAATATAGATATACTCTATCTCTACCTTTTAAATGTTTTGCACCTTTATCCTAGTCACACTCCTATAATTATTCTTGCAGTGACTTCATATTGACAATCTGAATCTCTGATATATTTAATGGCAACTACTTCTTGTAAAGCCATATCAAAATATATTATTCAACAAATATATTGAATTCAAAATTTGTGACTGTGATCCAAAGCGTAAGGAATGACATTTGTTAGACGTTGAACTTGTCCATGTAATCTGCGACAAGCTCAAAAGGAACTTTAGGTGTAGCATTCAGATAACAATTAGATAGACTAAAATAGGAAGGACTTGTAAATCTGCTGCCAAAGAGTTCCAAGTTGTCATGACTAATTGTAGATCTGTAGTAAAAAACAATTAGAAAATGTGGTTTAAAGATTTGTGACAACTAAAATAACTCCCAAGACTTTCGAGTGCCTTAATACATTGGGCGATGGAGGAAAGAGAAAGAAATTTGCAATAGACTTATGCGATGATAGATATCAGAATGAAAATTAACTAGTTCAAATAAATATAACGACTCGCACTACAGAAAAAAAGCAATGAACTTGATAACCAAAAAGAAACTTCCAGCATTACCAGTATTAAATTTATTTCCAACAATGACAAAAATCTGGTATCAGCTCTCCGCATTCTCACAATATCATTTTTATATCATTTCTAGAATGAAATAGCATTAAAGTAAATAAACATGCCTCAATGACTCTTATGTCCAAAGCTATTATTAAATTGCAAATCTTCTATATAACTTGCACGAAAAAATTTAAGGATGGAAATTTATCTTAAAGTTTAGAACCCTTGGCGAATCTCACTAGTCCTTAATATGCAAACTATTTGATTTATAGATAGGCTGTTTCAAATATTCGCCATTTTGAAGGTAAAAAAAAATTATACTATAAAATTTGGGTGAATTATTTTTGGAAAAAAGAGAAATAAGTGAATTTTTTTTTTGAAAAATCATGGGAAATTAGCCCCTAAAATTTTCCTTGATAACATATATGCAACTCCATCACCATGTTGAATGTCGATGTCAACATGCATAACATAGTGATATCTAGATGCCTCATGCTTCATCACATGATAAAGAATCCCAACATAGTTAATTGCAATGTCACATAATTTATGATTGAGTTGACAACAACTCCAACATTTACCATATTTTGCAATCATATTTATTAAAACAACCTCCAAAAAACCATCTCAAGGAATCAAGTCAAAACAAACCTAGGATCCGATGCATGACTTTTCAACTTCCAAGTTCGACCCTGCTACCTTCCAAGACCAACTAATCCCACCCACAACAAACACAAAAAAAGAGACAAACCTCCAAATCAAACCCTAAAATGATGCACAATAATCCCCAAATTCAAAATACAAAACATATAACATATATATCTACAACCAAAAGACCTTTTCAATTAAACAAACCTATCAACCTCTTTACATCTTTAGAGATAATTGAGAGATAATTGCTGATTTTATTTTACTAAAAATCACTCGAGTATAAAAAATTACTAGTAAAATATTAAACTACCTGTATGCTATATCAAACTTTAAAAATAGAAAATACCCAAAAATATTAAATTTCCATAAATCAAACAAACCCTATCGAAAAGGATAAAATTTCCATAAATGACATCCTGTATTTTATGTGCTCCCACCTTGTAAACTATCTCCATTTCTTTATTTCCGAAGGATGTTTGGAGATATATGCCCACGGCACCGATCAGCCTGGGCGTAGCCATCGCTCCTGACACATGGTCAGATCCAAGATATTCCGGCTCCTTATCTCCTCCCACGTTGTAAACTATCTCCATTTCTTTATTTGTTAAAGATGTTTGGAGATATATGCCCACGGCACCGGTCAGCCTGGGCGTAGCCATCGCTCCTGACACATTGTCAGATCCAGGTTATTCCGGCTCCTTCCCTGGTGATGGGAATATTTCTTTTCCATGTAGGTGTGTTATATATATATATATATTTTTTTAAGTATAGGATTAAACTAGCGACTTATAGCAAAGAGTGTTTAGACAGTGCGCCTATTTATTGTCAATCTAAATAATCTCTACCATTGAAATATTCAAGCTTTCTAACTTACCAGCAAACATTAATATATAAATTTTGCTGTAGTGGGCATGTTTCTTCTTTCAGACCATTGCAATTTCCCGCTTATAAAAGAGGCCCTCACACGCTGTTCTATCGGAGGCCTCCTGACAAAAAAGCTCATCGTCTGTGAGAAGCTAGCGCAACTACGTGTTATTGTCTGTCATCATATGATATCCCGAAGTAGGAAGTTTTGTCCTCGTTAAATTTGTCATATTAGTATTGCCAAAGAGAAAAAAGCTATTCACATGAAAATTTTCGCAGTGACGTGTAAGTGCTCGCAATCATATTTATAAACAACCACAAATGCATAAAACTATAAAACCGGCCAACTTCACAATAGTGATTTATTCTCGGGAACATCCGAAATACTTTTATTCATATTGTTATTTAAAAGTCATTTTTAGATGATTAAGGTCAAAAAATTTAAAAATCACTCAAAAGTTTTAGATTGGAGATGTATGTGATTCATAATTTAAGTAAATTTTTTGTGGAGAAATCACAGAGGAATTTTAGAGTCCACTAGTTTAAAATTTTTATTGAAGTTCATAAGTACGAAGATTGGAGAGTAAGATCAACAAATCACTTATTTATATGAAAATGCAACAGTAAATTTAGTAAATTTTGTAGTAGAAAAAGATAAATAATATAATAAAATTGAAACTTTAAAAGATCCGAATAAATAATTTAAAGTAAACAATATTAATTAAACAATTAATTATTAATTAATTATCTAATTATTTCCTATATGATTTGAAAATTATTTAAGTACTTATTCATAACTTTAATATAATATAATAATAAGATTCAACTATATATATAGTATATATTAAAAACAAAAAATATTAATAATATAATAATAAAAAATAAAAGAATTTCAAGCACAAAACAACCTCACAAGAAAAAGTATGGGAAAGTATTGTCCAGAACATAAGGGAAACAATCTTGGCAGAACCATGGCACAAAGAGGACTGGCAAATGTCACCCCAAGAAGGTTGAATATTACAAAAGCTAAACCTAGCACCGGGGATGATTGATAGCAAAGCATGGAAGACAATTAACATGGGCATGAGCTCTGGGTCCCAATTCACCCATCTGGAAGATGGGTTCAAAAAACTCAACTTCGATGGGATCTCGAAAGGCAACCCTGGAGAGGCAAGCCTTGGCGGCCTCTTTAGAGACTCCCAGGCCAACATCTGCCTCATCTATGCAAAAAGCTACGGGATTGCCAACAACAATGAGGCGGAGTTTGTTGCAGTTGGAGAAGACCTCTTAATAGCTGTCAGAATGGGATACAAAAACCTAGAAGTGGAAGGGGATTCATGCTTGGTAATCAATACAGTGGCAAAATTAAACAATGACACTAAGTGGGACAAACTTAGCCAAAGTTGGAGAAGTGTAAGATTGATCTAGGAGATAGGAGAAATCATCCCCAAATTTTACTAAATTCAGGACAAACATGTCCAAAGAGATGGAAACAAGGGGGTCGATTTCCTGGCTAACTGAGGGTTAACCATCAGCAAGATCAGATAGAAAAACAATCCCAGTTCAACCAAGGGACACAACCTTTGAAACCTTGGATGCACTCCTGGAACAATATCTCAGGCAAAGCGAGAGGAGTTGGAGCCTGGCAAATCCAAGCTCCCAATCGGGATGAGAGAGGGTGTTAGAGGTGACGGGCCTTGAGGTGACATGGTTAGTACCAAGGCGTTTATTACAGTCGTCCCCCACATGCTTAAGGCAGGGGGTGCGGTGTCCTTAGCCATGAATGCATGGGATGTGGGTTGGCAAGGTGGCAGAGGGAGGAATAAGGAAGGGTGGTAGAGACGGGAATGGTATTCAATGTGTTGGGCAAGCGAGTTTTACAGTGGAGAAGGAAGACAGTTCAAAGTGTAAGAGAGGAGGAGGAACTTCGTTTGTGGGCTAACGATGACTCTTTATTATGTAGTTTGGTCTCGCTCCTATTTAATTTATAAGCTCTGGTTGGGATATTGCAGCAATTACATGCACTGGTTGGGGTTTTGCTTAGGGGAAGGGAGAGGCAAGAGGCTATCCCAATGGGGCTTAGCACAGTCAGGGAGAAACCAGGGGAGGAAAGGGAGGGCCATGGCCCGGCTCTACATTTCGTTCGTATTGCTTTTAAGCCAAAGTTTTGGCAATGACATGGATAATACTGAGTCGAGCAGAGATACAAGCCCCCACCTATTTGCTCAGACTAGGGGTATTGGGGATAACGGGAAAGTCATGTCTGGGAGACGAGTGATGCCGAGAGAAGTAAGAAAGAGCTGTGGGCAGGGCAATGCGACATTAGCAACGCCAACAATTCCTGAAAAACCTTGGGATTTGCATATGCATGGTAGTCGAAGCATAGCTAGCAACCCCGATGGCGTAAGCGGCAAAGGAGCAAGCGCAACCTTGGCAAGAAATTGCAGGCTGAGGGAGGGGCATGCGGGTATGACATCAGTTACAAAGTTTAGTTCCATATGGGCATGAAGGCCTAGCTCCAACTGTAGGGGGATGACCAGCAACTACACCATCGGAAGGGGGAGAGGCACGTCAAGAGTTTGGGGAACCATGCGTGGAACCTAATTCCCCTAGCCACTTATGGGCACAAGGATACCTTAATCCGTTACAGACCAGGCAGGGAAGAGAAGCAAGGCATGACTAGTCATGTCGGGCTGATGCGAATGCAATGATAAATCTAACTGTTTGAATGTCTATAGGGCGTTAAGGAACATGGCATGGCTCCAACAAAAAGAGGACATGGTCATGGCAGTAAGGGCCCAACTCCTCGGGTAGCCAAGAGACCAAGCATGATGGAAGGCGGCAGGGGCCACAAGCCTGCTGAGCACCTCATAGTAGAGGTAGCACGACATACAAGGATGAATTCTGGAGGACGAAGGTTCCTAACCTAGGGAATACATGGGGTAGAATTACGCAATTCAAACACACCTTGTACCTGTACTTCTTGATGAAAAGTCTTCTTGGTAAAGCGATGGAACAAATTTCTATGGGGATGGCAGTCACACTACAGGGCTTGCCCAATTACAAAAAATACATGGAGAAAATCCTATTTCAGTTGCACAAACAAGATATCCGGATGGATTGTATCAACCGTCACATCCCTTGGATCGTGGAGCTATATGGAATTCCAGACTCTAAGGAGTAGAATGTCATGAAAGATTAGTTTATCTATGCTTAGTTTTTGTTTATGCGGATGTCATTTAAGTTTTCTGTTGTTTATGTCAGATGTTATATAGTATTTGGACATGAGACTGAGACTTACCTAGCCTGGTTAGAAAGACTGGAGAAATTTTGTTTTTGGATGGCATATAACGTTGATCGATGGCCAACAAACTAGGTTTCCCCTCGGGGTGAGTTGAGGCCACCTAGTAAAACTGGGTGGTGTAAATTTTCCTTATATATAATAGAAAATGGATGGTCCTACCAAGCATTACAAAGAAAAAAAAAATAGAAAAAATAAAATCAAAATAAATCACAAGAAAATGACACCTTGTTTCTTCATCACGAGGAAAGACCTTATGCTCTTCATGATCCAATGGCAGATCTGTTACAGTTAGCAGTGAAGGTGATTATTGCAATATTCAGTGATGAAGGAGATCATGGTCAACCATGTTTTTGGATGCCCAGTTACTAGCATTTGTTGTTAACCAGAAGATCTGATCAGGAGAATCAATCAAGAAGGCATCTGCTTGATTGGCTACATTGGCATTTTAACATAGCTTGATGGTATATTATCTTGCAAGGAACACAGGTGGCCATGTACTAACACCAAGCTTTAAATTTTAACTTCAGGTCTTAGTATTTTGAGTTATTTTGTTAGAGTCAAGCCTTTAATTCATTTCAATGTTAAGTTTGAGTCAGTTTTTTTTGGTCATTTTAGTTTCATAAATGAGTCGGAGTCCTGTATTATTTATCAAAATGATGACACCATAGCCCAATGGACGAAGGCGTTGTCTAGCTCTTCCAAAGATCTGTTGTTCTTGGCACCTCCAAGGAGCTACCATCCCCCATTGGAGCCAATGTTAGAGTCGGTCTAGTCAGTCCTTCGTCAAAGATCAAAACTCTTTATGCATTTCATGTTTAGGTGTCTCACTCCATTCTCCTAGTTGCATTCCGCTAGGGGCATGCCATAATCTGATGAAGAAGGTCATGATAGTCATTCCCCCTCATGTTTGGATCCTGCTGGCTTAGGTCTTTTGTCAATAATCATCAAAGTCCATGACAGTCAAGCTCTGGTCCTCTAAAGGACAAAGGCCATTTTGAGGTCTAGGTCTAGGAATTCATCAATTTGGTCTTTGAACATGTCCAGTAAAGCCATGCAGGCCAAAGTGAGGCCCTTACACAATTGTGGTTTAGAGAGCTTCATCATCATGCGGATAAACTCCGACTCTTCTTCAAAACTCTGTTTTGAAGAAAAGTCAAACAATGTCATTTATGACAAAATTTTCAAAAAAAATCGCCAGTCGATTTTTTCAGATGTAGTCATGGTTTCCATGGCCAAATGTCCTGTCGTGCAATCCTTGCAAAGAATGCCAAAAATTTCACCATTTGAGCTAAAATTTCAAAGGGAAAGTGAAAATTAGTGTGTTTTAAAGTCAGTGAAAAAGTGCAAAACTCAAACATTAGAAAAATGGGTTTTTGAAGAGGCAAAAATGAAACCCATCTCTTCCAAGGCTATATATACAGATTTTTGTCAAAAACAAAGGCATTGTGCTATTACAAGCCTTGGAGAAGTGTTGGAAAGATGTGAGTGTGCATTGGTGAGCAGTTGAGTGAGTTGGAGGCGGCTTTAGAGGGCACGACGCATATACCCAAGAGTGCGGCGCACACAGAGGGCACGACACACATGCAGCCTGCCCATAGTGCAATTTTTCAAAGGGAACGACACATACCCAGGGCGTAACGCACTGGGCTTTTCACGCGGTGCATACAGACAAGGGCCAAAACAAGTGCCCAAACGCTCCCAAATTTTGGTGAATCCTATCAAATTGAGAGGTAGGCTCTTTAAAATCACTTGCTCATCAAATTTTGTCAATGATAGGGTGTTTATAGAGATGTTTCAATGCCACCAAAATGTTTAAAATCGACCATAAGAAATCGCCAAGAAATTGATGGCTAGGGTTGTTTAAATGTCTTGTTAGTGCCAAGGTTTCACTCCACTCACCTTTTCCCCTCACCCATCACGTTTTCCATCCTCCCTCTCTCATTTTTCCTAAAATCCCTACCTTAAACTACTACCAAACCCTCTCCCCTATCCCTCCACTATTGGGTCAACAGAAAACCCCAAACCCTACCCCATCAAAATACCCAAAATCCTCCCATATCCCTAACTAATTTCTCCCTATAACCCCTATCCCCATTTCATCACTCCCTTCCTAACACTCCCTGTTTCATTGTTCCCCTTGGTAACAAATATTACAAAGGCAGCCAGCCTCACACCATCATCAAAAGGGAAGCCTAATCATAGTCCACATTGCAGTCATGACAGCACAACATTCATCTGAGTATGAGATGGAGACACAGAGTGACTCATCCTCAGAAGAGTAGGCTCCTAGGAGACACCACAAGAGTGGAAAACATGTCAGGGATGAGCCCACTACCCTCACCGAGTTACAAGCATGCCCTCTTGCCATGTCATGCTTCCAGCACCTATCATGTTTTGAATTTTGTCAAAGGGTGGCAAATGTTAGAGTTCATCATGAGTTGCCCCATTTATTTGTGCTTCATCTACATGGAGGTCAGTCTATCTTGGCCGGGGTCACTTTAACATTGACACCCGAAGCTATATCAGTGGCAACAGGTATATCAAATGTTGGAGAACAGTGGCATAAGAAGAAGAAGGTGGATAGGCAACACTATGAGCCTTACATTGAAGCCAAATTCTTGAATGAGCTCACAAGAGTCTTTCCCTTCAGATACTTGAAAGATGAGAATGCTCCACTAATGAGATTGATCATGAAATACTTTAGCTGTGAGGGGAGGTTCTCTTGACTGTATGCCTATCACATTTGCTTGCTCATGTACTTTACCAGGGTGAGGATGATGAACCTCCCGTTTTTCATATGCAGGAACATAGTGAGGATGAACACCTTCATGCTGCATAAGACCCCGCAGTAGCAGCTTAACAGTCTGTTTCACTTTGCTCTTATCCGTATTTTGGTAGATCAACAGTTGGGATTGCAGGGAATTGCTTGGGAGGACTTCATCTCCCATGACTTCTTCAACACATCATAGGTACTATCAGATCCAGAGCAGGAATTGGGTGGTCCTTCTCATCAGCATGAGCACCATGAGACCACTACCATGCCAGTTTTCGTTACATATCATAGAGGCAATAGGCACTTGTTTGCAACAGCAAAGCGAAGTGTTATCTCCACCCAGGGTGGAAAGGGCCTCACTTCCAACATCAGCAACATAGGTGCTGGACAAGGGCAAGAAGCCCATGCATGATGAGGGGCCATCAGGTGTGCAGGAGACCGATGTCATCCTAATTTAGGATGATGAGGGAGAGGTAGAAAATGCCAAGCTTAGGATGATCATTCAGGAGCAGGACTCGGAGATCCAAGACTTGATACTCGATGTGGAGAGGGCCAGATGGATCATCAAGTATCTGGAACAAAGGAACAAGTAGCTTGAGGACCAACAGGCAATCATGGAGCTACAAAGAATCCGTGAGAATTGACAAGTTGCCCAACAGAGGAGGATCGAGCTCACTACCTTGGAGCAAGAGATCAAAAACGACCGTGAGTCTTGGTTAGAGTGAGTCAATCTACACCTAGAGAGGTTGTTGGAGAACACCAACAGGGACAAAACCATATTGAGGATGACGGCTTGTCATTACAGGGCACGGAACATGAGCGAAAAGGCCCGAATAAGGAGCTTGAAGGCCAAACTGAGCAGAGCAACAAAAGAGGCAAAAGAGCAAGATCGGCTTCAAATATTGGCTGAAGATTCTGTGGCCCAACAGAGTGCCTCTTAGAGAACCTCCAACACAAATTTCAAGAAATTTGGGACAATTTTGGTCACATGGGAACTTTTTGGCACAAACACAGGTTTTTTCTTTATAAGCGTCGCGCCACTGGCGCGACGCATAGGATTGGGAGCTCCAAATGAGAAATGGTTTGCATTTTTTATTTAGCAGGAAAAATCACGACTACTGGCACTCGGGCAAGAAACTTGGGCATGATTTGAGTCTCCAGGAGGTCAAAAACACCCAAAACATGGCCTCACTACCCCTATTTTGACACACAGGAAGCAGTCTTGGGAGAATGAATATTTCGAGTGGCAAATGAGCTCCAAATTGAAAAATTCCACTTGGCATGGAAAGTAGACAGGATAGGATTTCCAGCTAGCACACTTGGGCACATTTTGGACTACTGTAAGTGCCTCAAAATGGGCCTCAAAGTGGCGCGATGCATACAGAAAGAGGCGCGGTGCATATAGGAAAAAAGGCCCAGAATGCCTATGTTTCGCGAGATTTCGCTTCCCGACTTTTCATAAGTGGGCCCCCTCATCTACACTTCATTTTTTCAGCACCTAAGGTAGTTTTAAAAGTATTTTCACTCTAGACAGGCAGTTATCCAAGTGGCAAAGGAAGGCAAAGAGCCACCCAAGCCATTTGTCATGTTTGTGGTGCTGCACCTATAGCTGATGTTTGGCTCTCCAGCTTCATTTTGTGATGATTTAAGTAACTCCCCAACCCTTGGGTGTTATATCTCTTCATGGCACATTCTATATATTGTATGCAAACCATTTGCAAAGGGTTGGTTGGCTTCTAACTTCTGGGAGACTATGGGAAAGAAACGTTGTTTCTGCATTGCATATTTTTTACAAAGGATTAATGAAAGACAGTGGCTTTGTTTCATGAGATTCATGTGGTTGGGAGTGTAGCAAATGTGTCTCTTATGTTTCATATGTATCTTTTTATGTTTCATAGTTCATTTCATATTCATTTCCAGTGAAATTTTCTAAGTTAGCTAAGGTAGAATTCAATTTTATTGCTCTGCCTGTGGGAAAATTTCATGTTTCAGTGTTCATTCTTCTGTTGAAAAGGATTCATGTTGTCCATGCCATTTTCACCCTCTTAATTAATCTCTCCATTTCGTACCTTTGTATTAAGTTCTCTGTTCATTGAGGTCCATTGGTCCCATACCATCCCAGAAACACAGTCATTCATAAAAATCACTTCTTGTATCCATATTTACTTACTAGCCTAAGATAAATAGTTCA
>APFE031235507.1:31553-51994 GCA_000404065.3 Pinus taeda | reverse complement strand
GCTTCGTTCGATCATGGAACTTTGGGTTCTTGGCCAACTTTATTGCAGAGGTATTGTCAATCATGAGCGGAGTTGATTGTACTTGTTTTACCTGCAAATCTTCAAGAATTTTTCCTGAGCCACACAATTTCTTTTGTTGCCTCAATTGCTACCACATATTCTGCTTCTGTTGTGGAATCTGCTAGAACTGATTGTTTGCGTGATCTCTAGGAGACAGCTCCTAATCCAAGACTCATAGCATATCCTGAAGTAGATACCCCAGTTTCTTTGTCTCCATCAAATTCTGAATCAGAGTATCCAATCAAGATGAAGTCGTCCACCTGTGTATACTTGATTCCAAAGTCTTGAGTTCCCTTTAAGTAACTTAGAACGTTTTTTGCAGTAGACCAATGTCCCTCACAAGGCTTTTGCATAAACCTGGAGAGGATTCCAACAGAAAACGAAATGTCTAGTCTGGTAGTAGTTAGGTAATTGAGACTTCCTACAAGCTGTCTATACTTTGTTGCATCCTCAAATTCTTTTCCTTCAATAGCTGTGAGCTTTAAGTTTTGTTCCATTGGAGTAGTAAGAGGATTGCATTCTATCATGCCAAACCTGTTCAACAGATCTCCAATGTATTTCTTTTGGGAAAGAAATATGGACTTTGGATGTTGGGTTACTTCAATGCCAAGATAGTAATGAACATATCCCAAATCAATCATTTCAAAACTTTTCCCCAATTCCTTCTTTATGGATGTAATGTAGCTTTCATTGTTCCCTGTCATCAAAAGATCATCTACATATACCACAAGATATACAACTGTTTTGCCAACTTTCTTGACAAATAAAGTTGCATCATCAGGATCATAATGTCTGAAATTGAGTTTCAGAAGATGCCCAGTTAGTTTTTCATACCAGGCTTGCGGTGCTTGTTTGAGGCCATACAAGGATTTCACAAGTTTGCATACTTTATGTTCATGTCCTTTCACAACAAATGCTTCAGGCTGGGAGATAAAAACATTGTCTTTTAGATCTCCATTTGAGAAAGCAGTTTTTACATCCATTTGATGGACTTTCCAACCATTTTGCACTGCTAGTGCAAAGAGTGTCCGGATGGTAGCCCATTTTGTTGTGGGGGAAAAATTCTCCTCATAATTGACCCCTTCCTTCTGTGTAAAACCTTTTGCCATAAGCCTGGCTTTGTGCTTTTCAAGTGAGACATCAACTTTATACTTGTTCTTCTAGACCCACTTGCAGCCAATTGGTTTGGTTCCTAATGGAGAATCAACTAGCTTCCAAGTGCCATTATTTATGAGGGCATCATACTCCTTTTGCATTGCTTCTTTCCATTCATCATGAGAAGCAACTTTTTTGAAGGAAGTTGGTTCAAAATCTATAGACAAATTTAATTCACAATCATAAGAAACATCCATATCAACAAGTGAATTAGAATCATCTACATCACCTCCATTTTTCCGGTTTGAATTTCTAGTTTTTGTCTTTCCAACCTCATCAGGATGAACACTTTCAAGTGTCTTTATCAGCCACTTTGGAGGACCTTTCTCAGATGGTCCAGGCTACTCCATTGATTGAGTTGGGACTGAATCAAGATTGAGTCTCCCAATTCTATCAATCACATCATGTAAAGCATCATCCATTGTTAGAGTTTCATGCGGGGGAGAAAGTTCTTCAGAAGAAGATTCCACATGTTGATCTAGTAGAGGAATCCCCCTTTCAAGATGTGGAATCTAATTATCAAATCCTTGAAATGATTTTGCATTTGCAAATCTATCCAAGCAATCAAGTTGCCGCTCAATAACATTGTCAGGTTTGGATGATTAAAGAAAAATTACATCTCTAGATACAACAAACTTTTATTGACTTCATCATAGAGATAGTATGCTTTGGAGGTGTTTGAATACCCCAGGAAGATACACTTATGACTTCTTGCACCAAGTTTGTTTCTATGTACCTTTGGTATCAAGGCATAACAGGTGGAACCAAAGACCCTGAGATGCTTTACCGAAGGAACATGCCCATACCACATTTCATATGGAGTCTTGTTTCTGATAGCGTTAGATGGACATTTATTCTTTATATATGCAACACATAGAACAACATTAGCCCAAAACATTATTTTTACATTTTTGAAGAGCATGGAGCGTACCATATTTAAGATTGTCCTATTCATTCTTTTAGCTACACCATTTTGTTGGGGATTATAAGGTACATTTGTTTGATGTTTGATCCCATGTTGGCGAAGATAGTTTTCAAATTCATTTGATGTGTATTCTTTTCCATTATCAATCCGAATAGACCCAATATGGCATTGTGCATCATTTTCAATCCATTTATGAAAGTTCTTGAATGTTTGAAAAGCATCATATTTGTTCTTCAATAAATAAACCCAACACATTATGGTGTAGTCATCGATAAATGTCATCATATATTTATTTCCATTTGCAGAAGGAACAGGCATTGAACCACAAAAATCTGAATGAATGAGTTCAAGTTTTCTATGTGCTCTTGAATATGAATCATGAAAATATTGTTTTCTATGCTTTCCTAGAATGCAAGCATCACATTGCTTAAATTTCCTAGGAATTGTAGGCAAACCAACAACACCATTTTTCTTCAACAAGCGGAGGCTATCATAGTTCAAATGTCCAAATATAGCATGCCATAACAGACTTGATGGAAGTGTACCTTCTTCATAATGAGAGTTGTATGAGAAATGTTGTGCACGAGCAGAGGTACCTTGCAGCTTGAGAAGCCTTTATTCTTCTATTCCCCTCATGACAAGTGAGTGGTCAGATGCTTTTCTCACCTCAAGCTTGCCATCAAAAATATGAATGGAGTGACCTTTTTGGTGGATGTCGACCAAGGACAACAATTTTCTCTTCAGCTATGGGGGATATAGAACATGATGCAGAAGGAAGTCTGGAAAACTAGGCAATTTAAGCCTGATTGTGCCAAGCGCTAATGGCTTGATTTTTGATTGGTCTACAAAGTATACTGCTCCATCAACATTGTCAGTAAATTCTTCAAAAGAAAAATTTTATGAGTCATGTGGCAAGTTGCTCTTGAATCAAGCAACCAATCATTTTTCCAAGAAGCAAGTGAAGCATTAAATAAATCTTTATTTACTCCAATATTACATTGTGCTACCACATAATGAGCGGATTCAGGTGCTTTACCTTTGTCTGTATCATTAGTTTTACCTTTCTATTGGTTTCTTTGCTGCTCAATTTTGTCTCATGGTAACTTGCATGTAGAGGCATCATGTGATCCATTTCTTTTGTAGTGTATGCAGTGCAAGTCCGCCTTTTCTCCTTGAGAGTGTTTGCCCCCCCACCTCTGAAATATCTTCCTCTTCCTCTTCAACTACCTCTTCCTCTGGAAGAATCTTGAACATGATTCTTTTCTTTATGGGTAAGGCACACAACCTCTTCAGAATATTTAGGGTTGTCTTCTTTCCAAAAGCTTTCTCTCTTTCAGCAAATTTTTTCACAAGAGAGTCAAAGGTAATATCTTTAAGATTTCCATTTGCTTGCAATGACTCAAGATAATTAGAGTAAGTAGGATAAAGTGCCTTGAGAAAAGCGATAAGAGGAATATCCAATTCAACCTTAGTGGCATTTATATCATGCATTATAGACTTTACTTCAGATGCAAGAGCAAGGGGATCATTATTTTGTAATTCAAGACTAAAGAGTTTAATCATGAGTTAAACAACTTCAAGTGTAGAATGTGAGTCATAGAGTTCTTTCAACTTTTGTAAGGCTTCAAAAGCAGTTGAAAATGGCAAAATATGGCGACTCGCCTCTTCACTTACAGATGCTGCAATTAATGCATAGGCTTTGTTGTTCTTATTTTCCCAAATGGAGAGCTCTTTGTCTAAGGTAGGCTGTTCTCGCTCTTTGTCTCCGTCTCCAATACACACTCCTTTCCACAACTCATTGAAAATGAGGGTGTGTTTTATCATCTAGGACCACTCAGGATAGTTCTCCTTGCCAGTGAGAACTATTCCCATAATAGATATGATTGAATGCATACTATAAGTGTTGTAAAAATACTTTTGTTGTTAAAACATTGATCCTGATATATGATAATGGAGACAGAGGTATGCAGAATAATTTATATTCAAAGCTATCTCAATCCAAATTCACAAAAAATATCAAAGATAAATGCGAACAAATTATTCTCATCTTCATGGCATCTTCGATACAAAGTTTCATGTCATCAATTATCGTCTATGTTGTCAAAAGAATCTACAGAAAACTACTGAGACCTATATAACAAATTCCACAAATGAATCAACTGTTACAGTAATGCACCAACTTAGTCAGTCTACAAAAGTTAATTGGCAGTTTTTTTTGCAGCTTCAACATAACCTTAACTTCTTCAAAATTGCCCCTTTGCAAGCTTCTAGGATACAATGCAACTAGATTTATTGGGTTTACTATCTTATTTAAAGATGAAAATTATCTTTATCAATGAAGCAAAGACTGTATAGCTGCTATTGCATCACCCTTATGTTCTCGCAATGTTCTCTTAGCCACTTTCTTGTCCAACTCAAGCTCAGTTGCAATCAGATCTACATCAGCTAGATCAATTTTGACAGTTGTTGGAAGTCGTGGCAGAGGATTGTGGTATGCAAACATCTATCGGGCAGATGGACTTGAACACTTCTTTCATTGCTGTTAACGAAATTTGCAACGAAAGTGCAAATAAAACAATAGACTCTATCATTTTGGAGGACATAGACATACTTTGCAGGAGGGGACGCTTAACCGAAGCAGTGGGAATGCTACATTATTTGAACCCGGCAGACTTGAAGGACATCCCGAGGCTGTTGAATGACTAGCAGATTCTTCTGTTTCTATAGTTTCCTGAGAAAATACAACGACAAAATGATATGTGTGTACAATCCTACGACTGACAAATCCTCCAATGCCTCTTGCAATGTCCAGATATTCCAGATGTTGGGATATTTCAGACAGTATTATGTTTGACAAAAAACTCAGTGCATGCAAGGAAGATTATATGTCAAAGCAGAGCAACGTATTACGTGCAGGTGGATATGAATAAAAAATGGTCAAATAAGGGCAGAGGAGCAGCGCTCTATACGCAAGGTAGAACATAGCTAGAATAGGGAGTTACAAAGCAGAGGGAAGCCAAAAATGGCGTTGGCTCCGATACCATGTCAAACGAGGCAATAACTCCTCAAAACAATTCATTGATTTCATTTAGGTTGGTGTTTATTATATACATGAGGGAAAGACTGTTCATTTCATCTTCCGATGACTATTCATATTCTCTATTATTTATTTACATCATTTTCAGTTATTCACCCAATCCTGATGATTAGGTGTCAACAAAAACCAGGTAACTAGGTTAAAGTATCAAAAGGGTAACAACAACAAAGATATAAAGGAGTAAGGTAGCAATATTTTTGTGATGGATTAGGGTTTGTCAGTGTAGCGTAGTGTTTAGAAGAAACAAAAGGTCTTAATGAGCATGTACATCATGAATTCATTAAGAAAGAAGAAAATAACACATAATGATATTCCCATCAAAATAGAGCTTTGTGTAAAGGATTATGCGTACAATCTTTAAGGAAAACCACTGAAGAACTGATGAATGGAAAGAAAAGATGAATATCTTTCATATAAAACTATAACAGAGAAAATACAACATTACAAACTCACTGCACATGAATTCCTAGATAATAGTTGCAACTGCTCCTTTGATTTGTTGAAAATGCTCAAGCACAACCTACAAGAGTTCTCTCCTCAGATGTCCAACCCTTCTCTCTCACTCAGAAAATGATACATATAGATGAAAATAAACAGTTTCCCCACCCTCAGGGGTTGAATCCATGAGTGCTGGAACATTTCCCATGAATATCTCAACCAACAATTGAGACTGAGAAGGTTGAATACAAAATCTTCATTTAGACTTTGACCTGAGTTTTTCTTCTTTAATGAGGCCTAAGTTTACATAAAAACAACTTACCAGGGCCAATTACCCACTATAACATCATATCTGCATTATGATTAATCAATTACATCATTTACATAGGTAAAAAGTCAAACTAGGTCAAATTTATGAAGAAAATGAGCCTCCTGGAAAAGCATGGCAAATCTGGAAAAAGAGCATCATGGCTGATGAAAAACGTAGCGTGAGATTGTACGCCACTGTTGGAGGCCTTCCTAAACTCCACATTGAGCTCATGATAGCTCATTGGAATGTGCTTTCTATCTAGTTATCCATAGATTCCTAAAGCACTAAAAATGACGAAGAATAGCTCCGTAAAAGTGACTTCTCCCAAGACTGGTCAAAAAGCATAATGTGGCGTCCAAAAACAAGGTAGAAAGGTGTGTTGTAGGTGGGTTTTGGCCATTTTCACCCTGTAAAAGTTGGTCACTTGGGCTTCCAGGTGTCCAAAGTTGATGTAGGGGTCAAATTCTATCCAACCATGTAGATTTTTTTCCATTTAGATCTCTCCAGAAAAAGTACAACATGGCCCACACTACGCTTTTGGCAAGGTGAATGTGCCAAAATATGCAAAAATTCTAAAAGAACAAAAATTTCTCCAAAACAATTCAAATTTTGTATTTGAGGTCACCAAGTGTTATGCTATGCTATGAGGGTAGTGTTAGCAAGAAAATCTAACCTACCCCTCTACTTTTGACTGATTAGGGTTTTTCTTAGCTTTGCTTTCATTTGCTTGACCTTTGCTCTCAAAATCAAGTTCCTTGTGTAATAATGGGTAGCCATGTGTTTTTGTAGCCTCTTGTCCCTGTTAGCCCTTTTGAAAATATTCTCCAAATTATCATTGACTTTTCCTATCCAATATTCGTTGTCTTCATTAATTTTGCTATTAATAAGCTCATTCACCATGATTTGCTTTCTTTGTTGTTGAAGTGCCTTTTTAAGGCCTCTTGTATTTATTTTTTGTCTTGGCACTTTTTCTTGATTTTCATCTAAGTCCTCTGCTTCTATCACTGATTTACATTTAGTCTCCTTTTCCATTTTCATAATGCACTTCTCTTGGAGCATTTTATCAACCTTCAGCTACATGTTTTCCTGTTGTAGGCATGCTATCAAAGAATTTGCCTCTGTCAATTTGTCCTGCAACCTTTTGAGTTTATTTTCCTTGTCCACCATAGGCTACTGAATTGTCCTAGGCTCCTCACTAGCCTTCAAAGTAGTCTCATCAACATCAATATGAAAAGATTCATCATCTTGGAAAAGTGTCTCGTGATGCAAATGTGATCCCTGTTGTGTTGATGTAGAAGGCTTGGCCCCTTCCATGATTTGTGGAGAAAACACAAGCCTCTTCTATCTTTGATAGGTTTTGATCATATTATCCCCTCCTTTCTTCTTCTTCACTGTAGACCTACTAGATGAACCAATTTATGTTTTAGTAGGGGTTATTGATGATGATATACGTCTATTAGGTTGGTTGGAAGAAGGCAAAAAGACATCTACTCTAATGAATCTCTCTGAGGCAATGTTTAGTTGCTTAAGATGATGAAGGACAATAATATTGATGATGGAATGAAGAAAGAGGTTATTTTGTTGTAGCTCATTGTTTCTATGCCGCACCTTGTAATCTAGCTTATCTATGCTCCTATAAAGATAGTAGGGTATGTCGAGGAGTTTTACACTAGTCAAATGCACAAGTAATCTTATGTGATAGTTGTAGAGTCTAGAGAATCTCCCCTTACAACTGAAATACTTCATGATGATCTCCATTAATGGTGCAAACCTCTCAAGGAGTTGTCCAAAAAGAAATATTTTCTTGATGCTACCTTTGTATAGAGCTTTGAGGTAGGGTTGATATAGTTGAGCATCCAATTCTTGAGTCTTAAACCATTTTTCACCAATGTTTGGTATCTATGTAGCTGTTTCTATGATGTCAGTTGAGATGGAAAAAGTTACCCCTGCAATTGTGACTTTATCCTTTTTAAGGTTTGTGACAAACAATTTGGTCAATTTAGCATGATATCAAACTTTTTGCACCAACTAACAAGACTCAAGAGACCCTACATGATGAAAACATTGCTTTGCAAGTGGTGAAGAAATTATCTCCTAAGTATTTAGAGGTTCATATCTTGACACCTTTCCACCCTTTTTATAAGTTTTCTTCTCCTCCTACATAGTAGACTGTGATAGAACACTCTAGTGGAAAAACATGTGAAGGGAAAAAAGGAATGGGATGATGGGGTTAGGGAGTAGGAATGAGTGTAAGAAAAATTTAGGAGGTGGGGAGAGATGATAGGGACCTTAGGGAAGTGGAGGGAGGTTGAAAGGATGAGGGAATAGGGTTAGGGAATTTTTACACAGGCTTATACTCCTGGCTGCCTGAAAACGTAGTGTAGGGCTAGATTATGGGTATAGGATTCCATGGGTCGATCATAGTTCCAAAAGGCCAAAGAGACGATTTCCTGAGTAGTTGGAGGCACAAAGTGTTTATCAGAGACTAGTTGGAAGCTTGACATCAAGCAAACTATCCATAACAACGCAGAGGTTGACGCAGAAGGTCATAGGGTCAAGTTTCTGAAGGCAATATGTGTCAGGATTCCTGGTGGAGGAAGGGTAACTTCCCTTCAATAATTTTTCCCACAATTTATTGTTGTGGATCTCCATTTCAAGGCATCCAGATTGTACTCATATTTTCATTGCTGAAGAATAATATAAACCCTCATTGTTGCACCGGTTTTCCCAAGTTGGGTTTTTCCAGGGACATTTGTCCAAAAATAATTATCTCATATTTTATGTGTGTGTCCTAGATTTCCTCTGTTTCAAGCGCATTATTTTTACACAGTGTTTTATTTGTGAAGGTTGCAGTGTTTTTATTTCGATATTTGCAGTAGCAGATGAATTGTTAAATTAATTAACAATTAGGAGAAATAATACCGGTTGCTCCAATAGGATTCGAGTTTGGAATTTTCACATGGTATCAGAGCGCAGTTGATCACCAAGAGAGCTAAGAATAAAAAAGAAGGAATTTCACTACCGAGTAAGAGAAGCAAGCCAAAATTCCCAAGAGCAACACAGTCTTTTGCTAGGAGATCGAGTTGCTTGAGGAACTTCGATTTCTCTGAGGGGCAAAAAAATTTGATCCCTCCATATCAATTGATTCCAGAGGAAGAGGGAGAAACTCAAAATTTTTGTTGGGCATATCTCTAGCTGGACACAGAGGGTTTCACAATAGTTCGCTAGTGAAAGACTTGCGTAGGGGTGGAAGAGAGAAGAGCACACATAGAGGAAAAATTTCTCTAAGGGAACTTCTAGTCTTAATAAGTTCAATTTTCATTGCATATTGGCAGTAGTTGTGAGTAGATATTCTCACTCTATAAGGGAGTGTGAATAATAGACCAACAACCAAGCAGAAGGAAAGAGGAATTTTTCGAGAGTTCGTTGAGATGGCCACTACAGGGCTTCGTGATCAGGATAGGTTGGATGTAACTTCCAACTCTGTCATCTGGAAGGCTAGGATGTCCTTCCTTCTAGATTAATATGGCCTGAAAGCCTACATTGATAATGTAGTGGCAGTTATCCACGATGTAGACCAGTAGAAAGAACATAGGAAGGAGATGGCGCGGGTGAAGTAGTTGATGTTGGATGGAGTCCGAGTTCATATAGTCTCACATATATTTGGCAAAGATAGTTCCAAACAGATGTGGGATTCTCTCTCCATGTTATACCAGAGAACTTTCTAGGAGTGGAAAATGTTTCTTGAGGAGAAGTTGAGATGCATATTCATGGAGAAAGGGGAAGGCATAGACCTCTTCCTTCCCAAGATTTAGGAGGTATGAGACTAGCTGTCAGCTATTGGGGAAGTACCTCAACCCATGGAGCTAGTGAGATTGTCATTCAACAATGTCTCAGAGGACTGGAAGGTCTTTCTCCAAAGCATATTGGATAGAGACAAGTTACTGGAATGGGACAATATGTGGGATGAACTGCAGCAAGAGGAATTGAGGCGAGCTCGATTAAACATCTCCATCAGTGGCAGTAGAAGCAGTGGGTAGAAGATGGTGAAGGAGGAGGATAATGTGGTCCTCGCATCTAAGGGTCCTAGTCAGGGGCAATGGGAGAAGAGGAAGAATAAGGACCTATGAAAGCTCAAATGCTTTAGATGTGGTGAGATTGGTTGCTATAATACTGGGTGTCCTCTCAGGATGAAGGAAAAGGAGGAGAAGCAGGACCAACATAGCTTCTTGAGAGATCAACAAATTGTCCTCAAGGTTGGAGGAAGACTTCACGATGTTTGCAGATATACCTCGAGGAGTGAGGTTGGGAGATTCTATATTATAGTCCCAGAGAACTACAGAGATTGGGTAGGGTCCTTGAGGATTTCAACTAATGGATCATTACCTGGCTACTGGGGCCCATAATATTTAGTATCAGGATGGATCCATGGCAGTTGATGCAGTCAGAGACTTAGTGATTGTTACAGACAGTAGTACCAATGAGATATTGGGGAGTGCAGTGTAGTGTTGACAGCAGAGAAGGTGGCTTAGTGCAGAGTTGGAAACAACACATATCCTTCAGTGACAATGTGGATTCTAGTAGTAGTCAGATACTCAGAAGACATAGCATCATACTGAACACATTTGGTTCAATATTTTGTATGTGTTTTAGTTGCAGATGTTGCAGTTGCAGCCAAAAAAATGAGAGGGATTTGCAATGTTGATAGAAGTATGGCAGTGTCAGTAGCAACGTAGATGTAGCATCTATCAAAGTTGTGTAGTGGTTGGTGGGTAGTATGGCCAGCCATCGACATCGTGATAGGAGATGATACAAAGATAGGGTGTTGTGATAGGGTGTGCAGCACTAGAGCAAATTCCTTGCTAAGAGGGAGTGTTAGTTTTTGTAGCATCAGATGTGTTCTAGTCACACAATTTGGTGGAGTTTAGAATACATGAGATATCCAAAACCCATAAATCGTTTCTTGAATTTCCACTTAAAAGTAATTCAATTAGATTATTTACCATTTTTTAACTATTTCCTAAGTCTAAACTTAGGAAATATGGTTAATTAATCAGTATTAATTGAGATAAAGCAAGAATGATCTAGAAACTCACACAGATCGATCCAGAGATGATCCTAGCCATTGATTATGTTTTAATCTTGGTCGTTGGTGCTCAAATAGTGGATTATAAGAGGAGGTCAATGTGGTGATGGAGAGGACACTTAAGCAATTCGATTTCTTGGCAGATCAATTTCTTGAGTAGCAGCAGTCAGTTGTCGGAGGGAGCCAAATATCGAAGTAGTGAGTCAAGGGTAGGGATAATGATTTGAAGGAATATTTCTAGATCTAGAGAGATAACAGCAAGAGGGCTGAGTTAAGCTAGTGAGGCAGTGGAAAGCACTGTGCAGTAGCTTCAGAGAGGGCAATTTGATTTTCTAGAGAGAAAATTGTTCTAATTTCCAAAGGTCAGGCATAGGCTTCAGAAGGCCAGAGAGATGATTTCCTTAGCAGTTGGAGGTATAGAGACTTCATTAGAAACTAGCTCGAGGCTTTAAGTTAAGAAGATTTTACATAGTAGTGCAAAGGCTCAAACAGAGGGTTAGAGGGTCGAGTTTCTGAAGGCAAGTTGTGTCGGGATTGTTATTGGAGGAAGGGTAAATTCCCTTCAATAATTTTTCCCAAAATTTCTTGTTGTGGATTGTGAGTTTCAGGCATCTAGATTGTATTCAAATTTTCATTGTTGCATAAACATATAAACCCTCCTTACTACATTGGTTTTCCCAAGTTGGGTTTTTCCGGGGACATTTATCCAAAAATAATTGTTTCATATTTTATGTGTGCATGTTAACATTCCTTAGCTTCTAGCATAATATTCTTTCCACGGTATTTTATTTTTCAAGGTTGCAGTGTGTTTATCTCGATATTTGTTGTAGCAGATAAATTGTTAAATTAATTAACTATTAAAAGAAATAATACGAGTTGCTGCAATAGGATTCTAGTTTGTAATTTTCACAGGTAAAGTATTTGAAACTTTGAATTAAAATATAGCATCACGGAATGCCTTGATAAGAGACCTTGATATCAAAACATAAGAGGAATCTATAATTCTTAGATGGTTTGAAATCGAATCCATAAAATATTCATGAGAATCAGCATTTAAAATCAATGATTTAACTCTCTTTTCAATGGAGCAAGGTATAAAAATCACTATAGATAACACTTTTTTGTTCTTTCTCTAAATTCCATTGAGTTGTCTACACTTCTTGTTATTCTCAAGTTTAATTTAGCAACTTCTCATTGTTTTAAAAACTTTTGTCTATTTTTCCAATCCAAAATTTATCCATGGGCGAACAGGTGCAACTACATGACCTCCGAATGTTTAAAACTAGTGCTAAACTTAATACATGGTCCATTATTTCCCTACTGTTGACTGATTTCCACAAATTCATTATCTTGGTATCAAATGCAAAAATAACTACAATTGGAACTAAAAATATAGATGTTACCTTCTCATAGGGTGTTTCTCTCAAATTTGCAATGAATGGATAATATGTATTATATAATGAGCTGATATGCAATGCAAAAGAAACAAAATCCTTTAAAACTTTCCATGTTTCCTCTTCAATTAAAGTTGTGCTAGAAAGGCTATTAGATATTTCTATCCATAACTTATCTAAGATCATATTAGTTGATGCTTCCTCAACATCATTCTTTTGATGAAAACCATGAAAGTGATTGAAAAAGAGCTCCAAGAAACAATGGAATTTAGTATATCTCAGTTGGAGTACAAAGAATTTTGGGGCATCGACTAGAGGTTCATTTTGAACAGGATGTATTGTAGGCAATGAACTAGCACTTTATTTATTGTTAGTAATGGTTTTTGTAATTTAAAAGAAATGGTGGTTAAGAATGATACAGGTGAATGTATTTTGAACATTCAACGTGGGAATTGGATAACAAACTAGGAAGTAGAGGCCATTGGAGATATGTCCCAAAAACACTCTCTAAAATTGAAGAGCTAATAATAAAGTGTATGTTGTGAGATGTGATATAAAAATAAAAGCATGCAATCCAAATAATTGCTTTGGAAGTACTTTAATTACATGTCATCATCTTTATGAAGTTGTTAATGTACCTTGTATTCAAATCCAATTAATAATTAAAAATACAAAGAATTTTATAAATCAACAATTGCTTAATGTAATATAAAACTACCTCTAAAATGGGAGGATTAAGAAATATTTCCAAATTCTTTGAAGCCTACGCTTAGAAGACTATATATTGAAAAAAAATAAATAGAAAAACTTTCATATCAAAAATTAAATAAAAACAACTTTAATATCATTATGTGAAAAAGATAAAAATAAATAAACCAGCGTAGATCAATCTTAACTTTGGATCTATCAAGTGCCAAGAGGGATCAAATCTCTCGTGGTGAAAACCTCTATTTTGAGTGCAAAACTTCAAGAAAGGTTTACACCTTGAGAGATTTGATCCCTCTCAGATCTTGATAGATCCGAAGTTAAGATGGATGTAGGTTGGTTTCAGTCATTTGCGGCCAAAGATAATCTAACGAACATATTAATTTTATCAATAATATGTAAATTCATCTAATATTAATATAATCATTTTAAATATGTTAAATATGTCTCAAATTAATCTGGTCATTTTAATTTTAAACTTGCTTAGTTACCTCAGTTTGTTGAGATGATAAATATTGTTAATAACTTTAATGATGAAAAATATGAAATACAAATTTTGAATGTAAAGTGACAATGTAATAATGTTGAATGATAGAAAATGTGAATATTAAGAATATATGTAATTATAAATAGTCTTCATTGTGATTAATCTCAAACTATTTTCTTTTACTATTCTTATTGTCGCCCTTGTTACTTTTGTCATCTTTTCATATTAATTATATGAAAACGACAGGTTAAATTGTAAACAATTTCAATCTTTAGCTCGATCTATTGTAGTAAACCTCATACCTTATCTCTCCTTCTCTCAAATATTAATAGGTTGAATTACTATAGTCAATGTACATTGTCAATTATTTTTTGTGCTTACACTGAAATCAATGCACAATGTTAATCCAATCACTTTAAAATTAATGTACCATCATACATCCAATTGCATCAAATAAAAAATAAACATCTACATTGAAATAAATGCATCCAAGACAAGCAATCAAATACGATTAGAAAACAACATTTACACTCAAATCAATGCATTTAGTGCAAGTAAGAAAATAAGATTATAAACCAACATCTACACTCAAATGATGAATGCATCTAGTGCAAGCAATCAAATAAGATTAGAAATCATCATCTACACTGAAATCAATGCACTAGTGCAAACAATCAAATAGGATTATAAATCAATGTCTACACTAAAATCAATGCATCTAGTGCAAACAATCAAACAAAATTAGAAATCATCGTGTACATTGAAATCAATGCGTCTAGTGCAAGCAATTAAATAGGATTAGAAATCACCATCTACACTAAAATCAATGCATTTAGTGCAAGCAATCAAACAAGATTAGAAATCATCTACATTTAAATCAATGCATTGAGTTCAAGAAATCAAATATTATTAGAAATCAACATCTACATTGAAATAAATGCATCTAGTGCAAGCAATTAAATAGGGTTATAAATCAACATATACACTTAAATAAATGTTCCATTTAGTAGAAGCAATTAAATAGATTTAGAAATCATCTACATTGAATTCAATGCATCTAGTGCAAGCAATCAAATATCATTAAAAATCAACATCTACAACAAAATCAATGCATCTAGTGTAAGCAAGCAAATAGGATTAGAAATCAACATCTACACTAAAATCAATGCATCTAGTGAAATAAATATTCATCCCTCTCTCCCCCCATCTCTCATTTGTCTTTCTATCTCAAGCCTCCAAACACACATGCTCTCTCAATCCATATATATCAATCTCTCTATCCCTTCCTCCCTCTCTCCATATCTCTCTTATTCTCTCTCTTAATTTCCCATCTATATCTCTATCTCGCTTTGTCTCTCTATATCACCCCAAAAGCATACACTTTCTATGAATATCATTATTTGTATTTAATTATTAAGATCATCATTACCAGGATGAGGAGAAAGATCAACAAACAGCATCTCAGAGATGCAATGGTTAGTATCCCTTCCTCCCTCTCTCCATATCTCTCTTATTCTCTCTCTTAATTTCCCATCTATATCTCTATCTCGCTTTGTCTCTCTATATCACCCCAAAAGCATACACTTTCTATGAATATCATTATTTGTATTTAATTATTAAGATCATCATTACCAGGATGAGGAGAAAGATCAACAAATAGCATCTCAGAGATGCAACGATCAGTATCCAACGTTCAAAAGAAAAAATAATAAATGGGAACATTAACGGATAAAAAATATTAATTTTGACTTTTTATTTTAAATTAATTTATTTCATATTATTTTATTTATTTACCATACCTTTTTAAACTTATTTTATATTTATTTATTTACCATACCTTTTTTATAAATATGGTATTTGGCCAATGGTATTAATAATTATTTGTCCCGTGGTATTTGGCTGGAGGCTTCACCTAAATAAAACCTCCTTTTTTAGTTTTATTAATATAAAAAGTTTATGGAGTAAATAGAAAAGTGGTTTTATTTATTTAATACTTTTGGAGTAAATATAAACAAAAAAAAGTTTATGTATTTACCATTATTTTTATTTTTATTTATTTACCATACTTGCCTTTTGAGTATTTGTAAACCTCTTTATATTTTAAATTTATATTGTGTTTATACATAATAATAATTAGATTGATTTTTAAGTAGGTTGAAATTAGATTTTAAAAGTTAAATGTTAAATGTTAAATGTTATATTTACATTTACATGAGATCTACCCCATACTCAGCCGTAAAGCCCCTAATTGCGAAATAAACATCTATGAAAAGTCATTAATAATGTTAACAGAAAAATAAGACAAAGTATATATAACAAAAGAAACTACATATATTTACATGTTCCTATCTCGGCAAATATGTTCACCTTAAAAAAAAAATTGGATCGATCATAATACTATTTTAGACATGTTTTTTCTCAACATTTTAAATAATAATGCAACCACAATAATTTTATTTATATATTCACACAAAAATACTAAAAAATGGTGTGCTTTCTTCTTTATTCAAAAATCACATATTAATATGGAATTAATAATATTATTAGTTTGACATTTAACACATGTAAGGATTGAAATTCACTCAAACTTTGTCCTCCAAAAGAGAGAGAGTACTCTAACTAAGCAACAATTTCACCAAAAAAAATTATGTCGATCAGAAAAAAAGAGGTTTTGTTTCCAATCAGAATAGCAAATCTCACCTACCATTGCATACCATCATCCCATCCCATCCCATATTCATAATCCATATAGGGTTTTGTTTCCGATCGAATAGCAAATCTCAACCACCGTTGCAGACCATCATCCCATCCCATATTCATAATCCATACATCATGCATTCAAATTTGAAATTTTGTTGGCCACGCATGCTATTGTGACAATTTGTCTTGATTTTGAAATTAAGTTCGTCAAAACCCTAAACTCGTTGATGCAACAATTGATTCACACAGATATTTGAGACGCTGACAACTAGTGTGCCTATTTGGCAAGGCAAGCCATCTAAGTGGCTTGAGGGCTGAGAGCAACTACAATTCAAAGAGAATTTAGTGGCTCCAATTTGATGTAGAAAATGAGCACGAGCAGTGATTTTAATCTCGGCCTCGCAATCATGGCTAACAATGAAGTTGATGAAAATCATGGTATTTGTCAGAATATGTCATATTGTCATTCTACATTTTGTCGCATGTTAATGGCCATGGATTTGGAATAGGGTAGAGTCAACTAGATTTACTAGACGAAGATCCGATGGTGGATTTCATTTTACTGGAGAAGAACGAGAGAGGCTGCGGAACATGGCGTTGGATTTTCTAGAATTCAACCCCGTGTTTTGCATCCTCTCCTTGTTCTCCGGTAAAATCAAAGTGACCAAGCATAAATAGGATTTTCATTTGCTAAATCTATTAGATTGCACTCAACTCCAAATCCATCGCCAACAAAATGACGAGTAGAACCACAACATTGCATATTTTGACAAATAACATGATTTTATCGAATTCATTGTCGCCATGATTGCTAGATTTGGGATTAAAATCATTGCTTGTGCTCATTTTCTATTTCAAATTGAAGCCACAAAATTGTCTTTGAAATGGAGCTGCTTTCAACCCTCAAGCCACTTAGATGGCTGGCCTTGAGCGTCTTAGATGCATGCCTGTGTGAATCAATCACTGCATCGATGGGTTTAGGGTTTTGATGAATAACTGCATCGACTTAATTTCAAAATCGAAACGATAGAACAATCGACAAAATTTTAATGCATGATATTTGAACACATGATGTATGGATTATGAATGCATCCACAAGTTTAGTATTTCGATAAATGGATAGCTACATAATTTCAAAATCAAAACATATTTCCATAATGACGTGGCCAACAAATTTGAATAATTGATTATGGATTATGAATATGGAATGGGATGTGACAATGGTAGATTCAGGATTCTCCATCATCATAAATGGATTCTTATTCGGAACAACAAAAATTATCAGGCAAAATAGTCGCCATCGCCTGATTAGACTACTCACTGGCCAATTGACTTTCTTCCAAATATCTTGGCACGACTCGTGGAAAGATATAAAGATTTTCTTCATTAAAAATAAATAAATCAATCCCCAACTATATTTAGTTGGTTTTTCTGATAAAGTTTTAAGAAGATATTTTCTAAAATAAACAATCCAACACATTTAACCAAATAACTTATTTCAACCCAACAAACTTAACTCAATAAACAGAATAAATTCTAATGCAAAACAGCCATAAACACGTACTTCTAATAAACACATAAGTGAATAACATGTCATCATTTTCCATTAATTTAACCTATTTAAATAAACAATAAAACACAAACTCCATACGAAAAGTTGATACTGGTTACACTTAAAAGTAATGGAAGATAATAGGTTTCAAAGGTGATATTGTTAAATAATCTTAATCACGCTATCACCAAGTCCTGGATGTCGACTATGCAAAGGACCACGGATAAGCAAACGAATTTGAGAGATTAACTCCTTGGTCCTTGCCATGCACGAGGCTCCAACTTTAAGAGAGACCTCTCAGCGTCTCACTATGGCTAAGGTGGACCTATTCAATGTACTTTCAGTTGATCTGAAAATGTACATTGGCGCAATGATGAAGGAGCTGGATGATGAGCACAAAGCCCTTGGTAGTGAATACAAAATACTAGATCCTAGACATGCATGAGGTATGTAATACCCTTCCCTTGTGTATTATATTATTGTAAACTTAAGCTATGTTAAAGCTAGGTGTGATATTTTCCCTTGTGTGTTAAATGTTGTAAACCTAAGCCGAGGAAAGCTAGGTTTAATACCCTCCATAGTGGGTTAAACTATTCTACACTTAAGCTGAGAAAAGATAGATGATATGTAATATGAAAAGAAAATGTATTATTAAATCAATTAATAAAATAAATCACTTTAAGGGTGGAGCACCAAGAGAGAGGAGATGCTTGCCAAATCCCATGAGGAATGGGATAGAGATGAATCTTTCATTATACTCTTCTAGATGTGAGTCTAGATAAGTTGAAATGGATTGGATATCTATCGGATGGATGGAAGATAAAGATCCATCGAACATAAAAGCTTTACGGGAGATAAAGGAAAGCTTTTATGTGGAAAGGTGTCATGGGAGATAAAGACAAACTTTTCCAGATAAGACCTAGGCAAATGGAAAAATCCATAAACCGAGACCGCTAATGGTAACTAAATTATAAAAGAGGGTATTAAATACCCAGTGCATCGATCAATTGAGGATAGTTGATCCTTGGCAAGATCTTTGGCTCGGGGAATCAGAGGTGATTCATGGCTGGGTAGTGGTGCTCCTCCCTCCAAGTGAGATTTAGTTGGAGTCATTTGCATGGAATGGTTGTATGTTTACTCTTATTCTCTCTCTCGGTTATAGTTTCGAGTTTGTTTATGAGAATATTTTCATAAGTTTCTATTATTGTTCTAGCTTTTCTATGAGATGATTTCCCAAGTTTCCTCGCCATAAGAAGGTAGTGTGAATTACCTAGGTTTATGTATTAATAGACTAAATGGTGTTTTCCTCTACTCTCATGAGATACACTTGCATGGTATGGCTTATATTTAATCCTTACTTGTTATGAAATTAGAACATTTAGCTTAAATATGCTGATGGTTGATTCTTATCTCTATATTTATGGTTAACCCATAGCTCACTTGTATAGATAAGGTATTATCTGTGTCTTATGTATGTGACCTTTAAGGTGTATGAGAAATGGTGGTATCAAGGTAATTAGTTGTTGACACTGGTGTCACTACTTTAGATTTCTCATGATTGACTTGCATGTGGCTTTCTAGTGTGACGTTATCAGTAGAAGTACATTAAATGAATTGATAGTTTTAATACCCATAGGGTAGCATACTACACATAATTAGATTACCTATGCTAATGGGTTACTATGAATGTGATGGCAATATTATACACATGACCTCTTTTACATCTAAGAGAAGATTTAATAGCGGAAGCAATATGGGATAGGCTGAGATTATGTATGAATATGTGAGATGCCTGTGGATTCTGTGGATTCTCTAGTTGATCATATTACATCCACTATAGAGATATGGGATAGTCATAATGCTCTAAAGTAATATCTGCTTATGCATACTCACCAATTGAGGAATATGTATCCTATTTTATACCTCATGGGTTACATATCTGTGTTGCATGTATAACTAGTATGCATGGGAATGAAAGACTGGTCAATAACACTACAACGATCATGAGATTAATGTCCACTAGTACTAGTAAAAATTTACCCAAAGATGATAATAGGATGTCTACCATCATAAGTTCAATGGTCACGTGCATCTGAGATGTTAATGAATCTATGGTTCCACATAAGAGAACCAGTAAAACAATTAATGAGAAAATTTTGGTATGGCCTAATAGTAGTATGGCTGAGGTAATTTTAGAAGACAAGATCTGGAAAGGAGGGGTAAAAACTTAAACTGTGAATGAACCCAAAATTTTAAATTTATGGGGTCTAATGGAAAACTTAAAGAATTGGGAGCCTAATAGGCTATTATTCCGGGATAGGCTAAAGATGACGTTACAAATGGTATCGGAGCAAGTTCATGCCTTGCAGCCTATGGACTCATCTACCTTGTAAAATTTCTTGGGCAGGTTTAATTATAAAACTCCTATAAGACAAAAAAAATAATAACCCCAAAATTTTTGAACAGTGAAGTTTGGAACATAGAACATGATTCCGTAATAAGGAATTCAATGGAACGATTATATATATATAT
>APFE031235507.1:7395-30958 GCA_000404065.3 Pinus taeda | reverse complement strand
CAGTTCTTATAAAAACGTTAAGGTGCATGTTAAGATGTGAACGGACTTTTCGCTGAGGCCCATGCCTCATTACTGGTCCATTACCTTGACTCGGGCATCGAAAAGGAAAAATCAATCCAAGACTTAAGGATTAAAGGGCAAACTTAATCACTATCTGTTCACAACATATTGCGCCTTCACTGATTTATTAAAGGGTGACTACGTTGTATGCGGCTCAAGTGAGAAAGGGTTGAGTTGACTATGACTTGTTGCCTATATTATAGCCAATCATTCAAGATTTCTTTTCTTAATAAGGCCAGAACGAAGCCCATATAAATGGTTAGGTGCATACAAATTTTCGATGGACAGTACCGACAATCTAACTGCTAAAACAACATGAATGTTGTGGCTCTATCTCCTCCTCATTCACCACTGATATATAATTATAATTCCCCAATAATGATAACATTTCGTGACTACTTGTTTTCTTTCCTCCACAGTTCATCTATCAAAGAACAGAAAAACAAATCAATCGTTCGGTTTGGGGTCACTAAGAAGATTCATAGTTCATGGCTCCATCCTCTGCCCGCTTTCAGTGGACTTCCCGAGAGAAGACGTTGCTTGGCAAGATATTGTAAGCTGGAATTCTAGTTCTAAATTATGCTTCCACTTAGTCTATCGGGGATCTATTATAATAAAAAAACCTCTTGAGTACAAAAAAGAGAACATGGTTTTTGCCAACTTTCATTTGGGTAAGATAGATGTCCATGGTGAATCAGTTTTTTTTTGGACTCCCTAGATATTGAACTACATTTAAATTATGATGTCTAAGAAGGCAGAGCATTTCTATACTTCAAGCCTTTAAATACGTTGACAACCAAACGTATTAGTTTTATCAAAATCATATATCATCTTTCATTACGACTAGGTGCTTGATGAGTTGGTCGTAGGCATGTGACTCAACATATGGAACTTCTTGGCTAGTGGCATTAAATGCTGAAAGAAAAAGGATCCCTTTCAGATGGAATCACCATAAAGTCGCTTCTCCAGTTGTCCTTGAAGACTATCATACACATGTATTCAGTGGATGATGTAAATCCAGTAATTCTCTATGAAAATTTAGAGAGCCAAAGTAACTGTAATGGTGGTCCATATCACATAGGAAACATCCAAGAAATCACGACCACATTCAATGATTTGAAGAGGTACAAAGCTCTTTAATCCTGAAAAGTCGAATTTTTGTCAAACGAATATAGGAACATTATCTACAAAAATGTGTCCTTATATGTGAGTATGGCATAATGGGATAAGATATATTTATTTATTTATTTTGCTGCCTTTTAGGCTATTAAATCATGAAGTTGGAAATATCTGAATCGATGATGTTTCCAAGAAGTGATCAAAGAAAGGCTCAATAAAATTTAAAGGAAAGTTGTTTCCTTCAACCAATGATAAATTCTTATCTGCTAAATCCTCATATGCATCTTTTCCTGGTGGGATAAAGGTTATTCGATACTCAACCTTATCCAAGTGACAAACTCTGAAAGAATAAAACCGTTGCACTAAGCATGCTATCCTTGGATGCACGAGCAAGACTCTAAGCTAAATGGATATGTAAAATGAAAAGAAAAAAAATATGTGACCAATTATGAGGCGATGAAGTAGATGTTCCAAATAGTCTCGACAATGAAGCTTTGAATGAGTTCATAAGGGCCATGGATCTGAAGATGAGAGAGGTAGTTATAAAGCTCATCAAGAGATCTTAATTTCAGAGGTTCTAATTAAGTGAAGGCTAGATTGGCGGGGGCTATTCCAGAATTTTCTCCCTGGTAAAAATCTCCAAATTATTCGGCTCTCGGAGAGTTGAATGTGTAACCACTATATTAACTTAAGTTTGATGGATGGTCTGTTTGATATTCCTTCTGTATGCACACTCTACAATAATCACAAGTGTCTTCCATTCGATTTTAGTCGCACCAAAAATATGTATTGAAGCAACCCAAATCTGCTTCCAAATAAGTAGTGATCTCTGGATAACGCAGGATTTTATCCTAACGGAAATGGTAAGGTTTCTGGGTTAATAATTTTCACAAAGCTCTAGAAAACAAAAAGTAACATCATTCAATTGTCATTACTCCATGCAATTGCTATTTCTATGTGGAAAACAATGGAGTAAAATATCGCTACAGTCTTAAGCCTAGAAAAAGTTATTGGTTTAAAATTTGTTGAAGTACATTACTTATAGTGCTATATTGCACAGGTACCTAGCGTTTTCAAGAAGGGATCTTTCGCTTTTATGAGCATGGATGTATTGTATGGATTATAACTTTTAGTGATGCTTTGTTTCTGAATGTGATTAATGGTTTCTCTCATACACCGAGAACTCAGTCAAATTGACAACCTCCCCTCCAGTTTATCTTAAATGTATTTTTGTGGATTCGAACGCCAAACCCTTCAAATAAATCCTATGTAGTAGCACATGGGAGACATCCCAAGTGTCGCCAGCACGAATCCCGAGGAGAAGAACTTGCACAGCATCACTCACTGTCACGTCGATCTGACAGGGGACAGTGAAGCTGTCATGAAATATCTGAGTTCGTTCCTCTGCCTATGTCGGAAACCTTCTCTAGCCACCATAGATTCCCGTCAAACTTTCCTGTTGTCGTTCCATCCACCGGCCTGACCTAGGCTGCCCTTGTATTGTTTATGTTTCCTGTGGCGTGAAACGCATGCAATTTTTTGTTTAGTGGGATTTTGAACTATCGATTGTTGCTTAGAAATTTCTAAACCAATGACCAGATTGCTACCCTGGTTATAAGTTTGTTTGCTTTTATAGTACTATTTACTTGGAACCAAATCCTGCTGAAGGTTATGGAAGTATTTTTCTTTGTTCATTGGGGTTAAATGTGAATGTAGTTGTTTGGAGGAAATGGTAAAAATGAATAAAAATGGGAATGTAAGTAACTTGAAATGAAAGAGAGGATCCAAAGAAGGCTCCCGAGGTCTGTAGGTCACGAAGGAAGGAAAATATGCAACTTACAATTCAAACATATCTCTCTGAGATTTGATGTTCTCATATCACAAATTCTATTAAATATAGAGTGAAAATTACCAATAAATAAATAAATAAATATGCCATACTTTAATATGTCGGTAAAAACTTAGTCAAATTTAGTCAAACTTATATCTACTTATATAGTTTATGTAGAAAATGCTCAAATTTAAATAATTTTATTTTCACTGATGAAGTTTAAGTGTTTAGAATTGTTGATAATTAGTCAGAGATTTAAATTAGCATATCTGACTTTCTTTTCTCAATGTGGGCAAAGATTTTACTAAGATCATTGGTGGGCTAGGCTTACGATATTACAATCCCTATTATAGATAGAAGGATTCACATAATCAGATTTAATTGTAAAACAAGAAGATTTATAAACTTTGATCTAACAAATTTTTGTTAGACAAAATTCAAATTTTTTTGTCACTTCTAAAAAGAAGGACCAATATATTTATCTTGGTACATGAGAAGACCATGATGATTAGGCAATTCATAAATAATAGATATTATTTTTAAACCGCAACGAGAAGCAGCAACGAAAATAAGCATGTGTCTCTTATTGTATCAAAGGGTAGAGTAAGTGATGAGAGGAATAGTAGGTAGTTGTTATGGCTTGGGCCATGGAGATATCCTACTCATGATAGCATTTGCATGGTGGAGATATCCTACTAATGATATCATCTACATGGTGGAGCTATTCTACTCATGATAGTATCTGCATGGACCGTATGTGTAGGAAGAATACTTATATTCATATTTTTATGTATATTTGATCATCGCCATGATTAGTATGGAACATAGTATCCTAGATAAAAATTTTATGCTTAAAAAAATAACTACTCATTTGAAATTGCATAGAAGAGTTAAATATTTATATATAATGATTTCGAAAGGCAATTTTCTACCTGCAATTCTAGTTATTTCATTGGGCTGATTTTTCATGTAATCTCCAATTTAGTCATGTTGAGCATGTGGAGGTTGTGTTTTGGAAAGTGAAGGTAAAATACATATACATGTATCGGTGGGTGAGTCGTGTAGTAAATTATATTGAAGAGAAATTCTAAATTTTAATTGGTAAAATTGTTGTGTAGATGCATGGCTGAATAAATTCACCTAATACTTGAAAGGAGAAAGTCCATGGTTGTGTCATTGGTTTATGCTTGTGAAAAGATACATATACCTATGTCTTATCATGGATAGTTTTACACGTTGTTATTATAGTCTGGTTAAGTAGTCATTAAGATAAACATTTTTAGGAGGAACATGCTTAATATCCATACATACTAATGAGATATGAATTTACCATGTAAGCACATGTGTGTGCAACATTATAGACTGGTAAGAATAATGTATTTATCAACTGGTTAATAATAGAATAGTCTTGGTGTTCTTCATGAATATAAGAAAGAGTCTTGGGTATAAATCAAGCTATACATGCATGGGTTGTTACATGCCAAAAATATTATTACATGGAATAGGGAGCAAATTCCTTAAAAGTAATGTTGTTCGACTATGTTAAAATTAATAACAAGTAATGCATATGGGTGGAAGATATTATTACTTGAGTGGCATACATACATATGTTGCCTTCATGAATGCAATAATCACAATTCTCATAAAACTAGCTATGATTCTGATTAGAGATTAAACTATGGTCATCATGCTATAAAAACAACTTATAAATGGTATATTTGCTATGAAAGTATTATACCAAAGTAAAGGATGGTGAGAACATGTTATAGTATAAAGATTATATAACTCTACAAATGGTGGTAAAATTAATCCTTTGATTAATGCATCTTCTTACAATGTGACTCGTCCTTCAGTTGAAAGAAAGTATGGTTAAAGAAGAAATTAACTTAAACTGATTTCTAGGACATATGCATCTTTTGAAGGGTACACATAATAGAACCTATAATTATCCTTGAAGGAAAACCATAGTACTTGGTGATGTAACAAAAAGGGTATGGACCCTTGGGTCAATTAAATGGTATTTAACAATCTATTTAAATAGATTGATATCATAATTTGTACCAAGAAATATCAAGAGGATGTCTTAATAGATTGCATTGACAAGGTGTTTGGACAACATAAGGAAATGTTGCATGATTCAAAGAAGAATTCATAAATAGATAACTCAGCTCTGGTAAAGGGCGATTTAATGTTAAGAATGAGCTAACATGTAAATACCCTCAGATCATAAACACTTACAACAACAAGGAGTGCAGGATTGTAAGTAGTAAAAACTTTTATGCATAACTACATGGAATTATGCATGGTCAAAAGGTTATTGATGCATAAATAAGGCAACAGTAAAATATACGAGGTCAATTAATGACCTCATGAATATTAAACTTCAACAGCTATGGATTAATAATTTGCTTTAGAACATTAAGTAGAAGGTATGATTAAGATGAAATATGCATGAACCCAATATAATCCAACCGATATTGTAATCACATGACATCCAGAATTGATTTACACATGACATATACACTTTCTTGATTACATAGATGAACCATGAAAATGAATATTGGTATGATACTAACATGGTGAGAAATATGTGGATAAATTTTATGTCATGCACGTGATGCTATGAGGATGGTATTATAGGCTGTACCACAACTAGACTATGTACAACGGTACATATGGGACCATATGAATAAATATTCTACAAGGTTGTAAAATTAAATGTGTATTTTTGTGTATAACATACTTTGCGTGTACGGTATGCAGTAGTCATTGGATGGATGTATCACCAGGTAAACAAACTTGGAGATTACCAAGAAGAAGGAAAGTAAGCTTGGTATAAGTAACTATGGTTAATCACAGTTTGGCGTACATACAATTACGATGAATATATGTATATGAATAGATATATTGTGATGTGAAATAATTTGTTATGACTTTGTAGCCATATGAATGTGGAAAATATGCTAACTGATGTAATGTATGCAGAGAGACTGCAAGAAGCAGGTGTTCAACAAGAACACAAAGGCTTGAAAGAATGTAAGCAGAGGACATGCATTCTTCAGATAAAATACATGATAAGAAATATCTTCTTTAATAGTAATAGATTATGATATTTATCATAGTTAAGTAGCTTTGGAAGGAGAATGTTGGGAGCACTCCTTGAGACCAATGTAGCCATGGAAGGAGAGATGCTAGGAGAACTCCTTGTGGTAGATGTACATCATAAAAATTGCATCAGATGGCAGTGCCATGAGAGCTGTTGATTTGAAACTAGCTACCTGTGAACGAGGACATCATCCAGTGATACACTGAGGACAGTGTAAAATTTAAGGGGGGGAGTATGTAACAACCCTCCCTTGTGTACTACATTATTGTAAACCTAAGCTAAGTCAAAGTTAGGTGTGATATCCTCCCTTGTGTGTTAAATGTTGTAAACCTAAGTTGAGGAAATCTAGGTTTAATACCCTCCTGAATGGGTTAAATTATTCTACACCTAAGCTCAAAAAATCTAGGTGATATGTAATATGAAAAGCAAATGTATTATTAAATAAAGTAATAAAATAAATCACTTGGAGGGTGGAGCACCAAGAGAGAGGAGTTGCTTTCCAAATCCCATGAGGAATGGGATAGAGATGATTCTTTCATGATAAGCTTCTAGATGTGATTCTACATAAGCTCAGATGGATTGGATATCCATAGGATGGATGGAAAATAAAGATCCATCGGACATAAAAGCTTTGCAGGAGATAAAGACAAGCTTTTATGTGAAAAAGTGTCGTGGGAGATAAAGACGAGATTTTCTAGATAAGCCCTAGGCAAATGGAAAAATTCATAAAGCGGGACATCGCCATGGGGACTTCACTGGGGGAAATACCATATCACATGCATTCATATTGGGGGATATTTATGGAGAAAAATATTACATAATATATTGGGAGATATAGAGGGGGTAAAGGGTTTTTATATTGGCAGGTATAAAAAATGGAGCTCAAATGTAATGAAAAAATATAAAAGGGTATAAAAAATGTTAATAAAAAAATGAATACCTACAATATCTAGTGAAATTAGGGTTTTTTTAAATTGGGAAGGTGTATTTGGTTTGTATTGGTAGAGGGTTAAATAATGTGATTTTTAGAGGTATTTTCCAATATGTAGTCAAATTAAGGGTATTGTTTAATATGCCATGAATGCACGTGATATGTGAGAGGTTCATTGAGTGAAACCCTCGTGGACTCTGCTAATGGTAACTAAATCATGAAAGAGGGTATTAAATAACCAGTGCATCAATCAATTGAGGATAGTTGATCCTTGGCAAGATAGTAGTTTGGCGTACATACAATTACGATGAATATATGTATATGAATAGATATATTGTGATGTGAAATAATTTGTTATGAATTTGCATGCATATTAATGTGGAAAATATGCTATCAGATGTAATGTATGTAGAGAGACTGCAAGAAGCAGGTGTTCGACAAGAACACAAAGGCTTGAAAGAATGCAAGAAGAGGACATGAATTCTTTAGATAAAATACATGATAAGAAATATCTGCTTTAATAGTAACAGTTTATGATATTTATCATAGTTAAACTTTGCATCGATAAATTCTCACAAATGGTTTGAAAAAAAATGTGTGATAGGTAGCTATGGAAGGAGAATGTTGGGAGCACTCCTTGAGACCAATGTAGCCATGGAAGGAGAGATTCTAGGAGCACTCCTTGTGGCAGATGTACATCGTAAAAATTGCATTAGATGGTAGAGCCATGAGATCCATTTGTTTGAAACCAGCTACCTATGAACGAGGATATGATGCAGTGATACATCGAGGACAATGTAAAATTTAAGGGGGGGAGTATGTAACACCCCTCCCTTGTGTATTAAATTATTGTAAACCTAAGTTAAGTTAAAGCTAGGTGTGATATCCTCCCTTTTGTGTTAAATGTTGTAAACCTAAGATGAGGAAAGCTAGGTTTAATACCCTCCTTAATGGGTTAAATTATTCTACACCTAAGTTGAGAAAAACTAGGTGATATGTAATATGAAAAGCAAGTGTATTATTAAATAAATTAATAAAATAAATCACTTGGATGGTTGAGCACCAAGAGAGAGGAGATGCTTGCCAAATCCCATGAGGAATGGGATAGAGATTAATCTTTCATGATAAGCTTCTAGATGTGATTCTAGATAAGCTCGGGTGGATTGGATATCCATTGGATGGATGGAAGATAAAGATCCATCAGACATAAAAGCTTTGTGGGAGATAAAGGCAAGCTTTTATGTGGAAAAGCATCATGGGAGATAAAGATAAGCTTTTCCAGATAAGCCCTAGGCAAATGGAAAAATCCATAAAGTGGGATGCCGCTAATGGTAACTAAATCATGAAAGAGGGTATTAAATACCCAATGCATCAATCAATTGAGGACAATTGATCCTTGGCAAGGTCTTGGGCTCGGGGGGAATCAAAGGTGATTCATGGCTGGATGGTGGTGCTCCTCCCTCCAAGTGAGATTTAGTTGGAGTCATTTGCATTGAATGGTTGTATGTTGACTCTTACTCTCTTTCTTGCTTATAGTTTCCAGTTTGTTTATGAGGATATTTTCATAAGTTTCTGTTATTGTTCTAGTTTTTCTATGAGATGGTTTCCCAAGTTTCCTCCCCATAAGAAGGTCGCATGAATTACATAGGTTTATGTATTAATAGACTAAATGGTGTTTCCTCTACTGTCATGAGATTGACTTGCATGGTATGGGTTATATATTTATCATTACTTGTTATGAAGTTAAAACATTTAGCTAAGATATGCTGATGGTTGATTCTTATCTTTATATTTATGGTTAACCCATGTAGCTCAGTTGTATCGATAAGGTATTATTTGTTTCTTATGTATGTGACCTTTAAGGTGTATGAGAAATGGTGGTATCAGGGTAATTAGTTGTTGATACTAGTGTCGCCGCTTTAGATTTCTCATGATCGACTTGCATGTGGCTTTCTAGTGTGAAGTTATTAGTAGAAGTACATTAAATGAATTAAGAGTTTTAATACCCATAGGGTAGCATATTGCACATAATTAGATTACATGTGCTAATGGGTTACTATGAATGTGATGGCAGTATTATACATATGACCTCTTTTACATCTAAGAGAAGAGTTAATAGCAGAAGAAATATGGGATAGGATGAGATTATGCATGAATATGTGAGATGACTGTGGATTCTGTGGATTCTCTAGCTGATCGTATTACATCCACTACAGAGATATGGGATAGTCACAATGCTCTAAAGTAATATTTGTCTATCCATACTCACCAATTGAGGAATATGTATCCTATTTTATACCTGATGGGTTACGTATTTGTGCTGAATGTATAACTAGTATGCATGGGAATGAAAGACTAGTTAATAACACTACAATGATCATGAGATTAATGTCCACTACTGCTAGTAAAAATTTACTGAGAGATGATGATAGGATGTCTACCATCATAAGTTTAATGGTTGATCACATGCATCCAAGATGTTAACGAATCTGAGGTTCCATATAAGAGAACCAGTAAAACAATTAATGAGAAAATTGTACTATGGATGAGGTAATTTTAGAAGACAGGACCTGCAAAGGAGAGGTAAATTTTAAACTTTGAATGAACCCAAAATTTTAAATTTATGGGGTCTAATGGCAAACTTAAAAAATTGGGAGCCTAATATGTTATTATTTCGGGATAGGCCAAAGAGGTAGGTTACAAGGTAGCACAGAAAAGTACTTGTCCTCTGAAGTGGACGAGTTATATTATGGAGTTGTAGTAGGCACCTCAAAACTTGCTCCCCCTACTATTGTGCAAGAGAAAGTTACCAAGTTAAAGCAGACCTATCACACTCTGTGCTCTATAAACCAGTAGTAGGAAGAAAACCTTCAACAGTTTCCAATGTAGGAACAGATACAAGAAAACAAAAAGTTAATTGAAGCTAACAAGACATTCCAAAAAGTGAAGTTTGGCGCCACCAAGCTCTCAAGTTTGATAGATTCCAGCTTTGAGCTATGGAGAAACTTACAGAATCTTCCAAAAATGAAAGAAAAAGATAGTATCATGAAAAGCATGGGGACCAAGTGGAATTTTAGATTGGAGGGAAGGGTTACGAAGAGCTAGGGTTACAAGCTTCTGCAAGCATTGAACTCCATGGAGGGGCATAAAAGGGGGAGCTCCACTCCCTCCTACAGTCAGGCCATAGCCAGCCAAGGTAAGAAACCGATAGAAACTGCCAGAGGTCCTTCAGGATAAGGGAAAAGGAACATTGAAGAGGAACAAGATTTGACCAATACAAGAGACGACAATAGAACAAAAGAAAATAAGGAAGAAGGCAAGAAACATGAAGTAGAAAACAAAATGCAAAAGGGGCCATGTAAACCTAAGGCTGAGGTCACACCCAGAGTAGTTTTAAATGATCCTGCTTTGCAGGTGCACAGGGACCACATGTGGACCTATGCTATCATTTGTAAATTCATGGGATCATGGCCCATAGAAAAGGTGCTACAAGTGTAGATTAAATACCACTGGAAACCGAAAGGAGGCATAGACCTCCATCTTGGGTCAAGGGGTTTCTTCATTGTGGTATTTACAAATATTGAGGACAAAGACAGGGTGTTTGAAGGAGGGCCTTACTTCTATGTAGCTGCAGACCTCTACATGCAGCCTTGGATGATGAATTTTGTCATGCAGTGAGAGACTTTCACTTCGGTCCCGGTCTGGGTAAGACTCTATTCCCTACCTCTAGATTACTAGCAAACTAAATCTTTATCTACCATAGGAAACAAATTAGGGTGTTTTGTCAAAGAATTTGAGGCCACTAAAAGGGGAAAATATACTTCCTTCACAAAAATATGTGTGGAGATGGATCTCGCTAGAGCTCTACCGTATGAGGTCATCTTGGAAGTTTTTGATGAAGAATGGGTGCAAACAATAGATTATGAACATATTCCTTTCAGATGTCGTAGGTGCCATGAGCATGGTCACCTATTTAGAGACTGCCCTCTCAGTAAAATAGAGAACAAAAGTACAACTACCATAGTGAAAGACATTGAAAACTTTCACAAAGTGGGATATGGAGGAAAAGGGGGCCAAAGAAACATCAAACAGAAGGGCATCAGGCTAGTCTGAATAGGTTCCAAGTACTAGAAGAAGAGGAAGAGACAATAAAGGTAGATCAGGTAATGGAAGGCATCCCAGGGGAGAAGGAGAAAGAAGAAAATAGTGGGCAAACACAAGATATTAATAAATAGAAGGAGACTACATTGAGCGATGGAGAACTGGAAATGGACCAAGAAATGACCCAGAGTGAGATGGAAATGGAGGATCATGAATTGTAGGATATTATTGATAGAGAAGACCTAGATCTGGAAGGGTTCTTGAAACAGGGGACAATGGGAGGGGTAGACTCACTACCCCAAGAAGAGTTTAACAGAGTACAATAGCTGCTCCTATGGAAAAATCAAGCTAAAGGGCTAGAAAGGCAAAGAAACAATGAAAGGAAGGGCAATGAAGGTGTGAAAACTATGAAAACCACACCAGGATTAGCTCCCAGAAATCCAGGAAGGAAGAGAGGTAGAAAAAAGTAGAATGAGTTACTGATGGAATGTGGAAAGCTAATGATAGATTCAAGTAAGATGAAAGATCTAACCATCTACTCCTTTACAAATCTTTCATAATGAAGTTCACATCTTGGAATATCAGAGGTCTAGGAACTAAAAGAAAACAAAGAATACTTAGCAATAGAATGAAACAAGAAGCTACGAATATGATCTTTATCTAGGAAACCAAATGATCCATTCAAAAAATAAAAAAATACATAGTAAATGGCTCAATAAATATGAGCTTCTAGAAGTCAAAGCAGATAAAACAGTAGGAGGTATACTTACTCTTTGGAACCCCAAAAATATTGGCATAATAGATGCTAAGGCATCTAGGAATTATTTATCAGTGGTTATTCAACCTATGGGAGATAAGGAGACTTATTTGATTACAAATGTTTATGGCCCCCAAAGACCAGATGGTAAAATCAGGCTTCTAGATTCTCTTGTGGAACTAAGAGATAGACATGCAGGAGTACCATGGATCATGGGTGAGGACTTCAACATGATCAAATCACTATCGGAGAAAAAAGGTGGAACTAGAACTTTAAGCAAAGACTCTATAGCATTTCAAACTTTTATAGACAATATGAAGCTAGTTGACACTGCTATGAGTAATGGCCTCTTTACATGGAACAATAAGAGAGGAGGAGAGTCTCAAGTAGCCTCAAAGTTATAGAGATTCATAATATCAGAGGACCTTATTCTCACAGATAAGGAAATGATAGTGAGAATTCTCCCCTTTGGAGGCTCAGACCATTGGCCTATACAACTTGAGGTTCGGGGCATTAGCACCCCCAAGAACAAACCTTTTAGATTTGAGAATATCTGGCTCACCCACCCAGATTTTATCAGCAACATTGCAAAATGGTGGACAAAAGATCTGTATATTCAGGGTACAAGAATGTTTCTGCTACATAAAAGACTAAAATACATCAAGCTCAGACTCAAAGATTGGAACAAGAATGAATTTGGTCATATTTTTGAAGCAAAAAAAGTTGTTGAAGGTAAAATGCAAGAACTCAATCAAGCCCTTATCACGGATGGCTTTGATAGAGTCAGAAATGATCAAGTCACCAAGCATCATCAAGACTGGGAGAACTTATGTAAACAAGAGGAGATATTTTGGAGACAAAAATCAAGAGTTCAATGGCTAAAAGAAGGGAAGCGAAACACTAGGCTTTTCTACAGATCCACCATGGCAAACAGAACTCATAACAGGATCTCATCGATCAAGGACGTTAGAGGTCAACTACTCAATACCCATGAAGATATAGAAGTTGTGTTGGTTCAGCACTTTTGAAGTATCATAGAGGAGACCATTTTAGACAGAGCTTATTTTATCAGGGACTTAACAAGGTACATACCTAAGCTAGTAACAAGAGAGGATAATTTCAATCTCAATAGGCTAGTTAATGAAGAGGAGGTTAGTGAGGTCATTAAAGAAATGCATAAGGGTAAAGCGCCAGGCCCTGATGGTTTCAATGTGGATTTCTTTAAAGCTTGCTAGAACATTTTCAAGCAAGATATTCTGAATGTCGTGGAGGATTCCAGGATGAATAGAACCATTTTGAAGGTGCTCAATACATCCTTCATCTCTTTGATCCCCAAACAGGACATTGCTTAGACTCGAGACCAATTTAGACACATAGCTTTGTGCAATGTGGTGTACAAGATAATATCCATAGTTATTGCCAATATAGTCAAACCCCTTCTTCCTACTCTAGTTTCTGTGGAGCAATTGGACCTAGCCAAAGCTTATGATAAGTTGAATTGGACCTATATCAGGAAGGTCCTTCTAGCCTTTGGATTTGACCATAACTAGGTAAGATGGGTTATGGCCTTGGTAACTTCTTCTAGCTTTTCAATTCTGGTTAATGGTTCTCCTTCCAAGACTTTTACTCCTTCAAGAGGCATTAGGTAGGGAGATCCGCTCTCTCCCTTTCTCTTTATCCTCATGATGGAAGGACTTGGTCATTCTGTGAAGCATGCTAAAGAAGTGGGTAACATCAAGGGTCTCCAACTCTCTGAGACTAGCCAGGTTTTGACCCATCAACAATTTGTTGATGACACCATGCTCCAGGGCATCCCAATGATCAAAGAAGCACTAGCTTATAAACAAATCCTGAGTGACTTTGCCATGGCTATAGGTATGGAGGTAAATCTCTCCAAATCTAAGATTTTCTTCTTTAACACTAATATTGCCATCCAAAGGAATATCTCCAGAATTCTGGGCTTTCAAAGGGATGTCCTTCCTTCCAAATACTTGGGAGTTCCTCTAACTGATAAACCTTTGCACAAGAGCATTTGGGAGCCAGTGACTAACAAGATGTAGGATAAAACATGGAAATGGACCATTAGATCTTTAAACTTGGCAGGGTGGTCGGTACTTACAAAAGTTATACTTCAATCAATCCTAGTCTTCATGCTTTCAGCCCTTATAGCTCCAAAAGGAGTTTTGCAACAATTTAAAACCATTGAAAGAGACTTTCTTTGGGGTAAGGGGGATGAGAGAAAGAAATGGGCTTTGGTAGCCTGGGATAAGATTTGCAAACCTAAAAACCAAGGAGGTCTTTGACTGGATGACCGGAAGTCCTAAGAAAATTTTTAGGGGTAAAATTATGGTGGCATTGGGTAAAAAATCCAAAGGCTCAGTGGGCTCGTATTTGGAAAACAAATATGCCAGCAATTGGCAAGATAATGATCACATAAGGATGACTGGCATCATAAAAGGCTCCTACATCTAGAATAAAGCCTGGGAGAATAGAGGCTTCGTGCAAAAAAATAGCTTCTAGGAAATCAGAGAGGGAGATCTTGCTTTGTTTTAGGAGGATAAATGACAACAAGAACCTACACTGCTAAGAGAAAACTTTGTGGACCTTAAGAAGGATATTGATACCAAAGGGTTACTTTGGGTAAAATATTTTTGGGATCAAACCAATAGTGAAGGAAAATGGAGAACCTGGAAGAATATGGAATACAGGGATGATATCCCCTTGAAAGCAAAAGCTGATGCACTTTTGACAATGTCGGACCAAAGGAAAATTCTGGTTTCAGAGGGGCATGACCAACTTAGATGGGGCAAAAATAATGAAGGTACCTTCAATCTTAAGGAGGCAAAGCACATAATCTTGTTGCTAGATTCCAATGAACCAGACAGGGTTTGGTAGAACCTATGGAGGCACCAAGGATGGATGAAAACCAAAATCTTCATGTGGCTGGTACATCATAAGAAAATTCTGACTTGCAAAAGCATTCAAAATAGGGGTGTTCTGGGACCTTCTAGATGCCATCTTTGTGAATCCCAAGAGGAAACAATGGATCACCTTCTTAATAGGTGCATTTTTACCTCCAGGTTGTGGGATACTTTTTCCACAATTTTCAAACAGACAGATAGGGACAAAGGAAGCAATATCAACACACTTAATAACTGGAGAAGAAACTTCTCTGATTATGAAATTATTCGCTCAGCTTGGGCTTTAACTCCAAGCTTCATAATATGGAATGTCTGGAAATAAAGGAACTATAGAATCTTCAAAAATGAACAAAGTTCCTCCCAGCGTATTATTGCGCAGATCTTAAGATAGCTTAAGGAGATGGTGGGAACTTTAGTGCGAACTTCCCCAAAGAATCCACCTTCAGAAGCTGAAATGCAGATACTTGTTCAATTGGGTATGTAGGGGCTTATACCATAGGGCATGGGCAGGAAGGTGAAGAAACTGGTCAATAAGCCAGACTACTAGCATCCTCCCGTTCAAGGTTTTTTGAAATGCAACATTGATGGGGCCTCAAAAGGAAACCTGGGTATTGCTAGTTTTGGAGGGGTGTTATGGGATGAAAATGGCTGCATCCTTTTTATTTTTCATTGCCATTTGGGAAGAGCTACAAAAAATATTGCGGTATTAATGGCACTTGAGCAATGTTTAGAAATCTTGAAGCAGGAAAATCTATAGAATATAATAATTGAAGTTGATTATGAGTTAATCATTAACTCGGTCAAGAGAATTTGCTATGGCACGGAGCCGAAAAAAGTCTCAAGACACTAGAGGTTGCTTCAAGTCTTTCAAAGGATTCAGTTTCACCTTCTGTGCTTGTGTACCATGAGTTTTACTCATGTGCGAAGGACGAAAAATAAATTAACAAACATTCCAGCCAATCAAGTGGTGCTCTGCACCAAAAACAGGGTCAAGTTGAGTTGGCAAGAGATGCCACAAAATAGATTGAGGGAGCATTGTCTCAATCAGGTGGATGAGGACAGAACGTTATTTCGAAATAGAGACGCAGAGACGGGGTCTAGTTGATTCAAATTCAATATGAAGTGTTATTTCAGAAGTGATGTAGGTCTTTGTTTGCCTCCTCAGCCCAGGTAAGTGCAAACCTAGAAGTCTCAGGTGGAAGTTGCTCGACAGATAGTGGTTCTCGGAGGATTGGATGGAGAACATCAAGAATGGTAAGAAGATTTTCATTTTCCTTTGGTTCAAGCACTTGAGGAGTTGGGATGGTGTGAGGGACTGGAGTCCTGGATTTCTTAACAGAATCAAAACCCCCCGCATTACTTCCCGTGGTGTTAATACCGCACTCGGGTGGTTTCTGGTTTATCGCATGAACTCAAAGCTGGGAGCAATTTTTCGGAGTTGGGAGCAGTTCCACTCATCACACAACACGTGGCCAAGGTTGGGGAGACAATACCACCCTCATCGTTTGGTAATTATCTATGCTTTTGGTTCATGCGATATGATCCTCTGTCGTTGGATCAGGCGAGGAGAATCAATGGTCAGGGAACAACGTGAATGTTGGTGGGTCTGGGTCTTTTATCATGTGGTGGGTCACAAGGCGATCATGTGGTAATTCTATGTGCTTTTGGTTCATGCGATATGATCTTCCGCCATTGGATCAGGCGAGGAGAATCAACAGTCAAGGAACAACGTGCTTATTGGTGGGTCCGGGTCATGTTGGTGGGTCCGGGTCTTTTGGCCATTTACGTATTGTTTATTTCAGATTTGAGTTACTTCGGGTTTGTTGTTTGGGTCTTTAGGACCTAGTTGGCAAGTTTTTATTTTGGTAAGGCTTTTACCTAGGGTTAAAAGGTTTAGCTTGTGGTTGTTTGTATTTAATGTAATTTTTCCCTTTGAACATTTTGAATAGAAGGCACGACTCTTGCATTAGCAAAAAAAAGAAAAGCATGGGGACCAAAGAAACATAAAGGTTTGAAGGAGTTACCATCCAGTGCACACATAGCTGAAATGATAGAGTTATCAAATAAGATCATGAGGGTATTCTTAAATAATCTATCAAAAGTAATCCCATATTCTTTATAGCCCTTGATTGTTAGTGAATTAGGGTTTAATAGCTAGATCGATCATATATAAGTAAGGTAATCAGTGCCTCAATGCCTCACAAGGGGTAAGCCTCTGCCACACCTTCGGTGTTGTTCTATCCCCTGTAACAAAAGCCCTAAAATTAAACATACTCATAAAACCCTAAGCTTTAAAATCTCCAATACACATAAAGATAAAACCCTAAGCTCACAAAAATGGTTAATACAAATTAAAATAAAATCACTAGTACAGATTAAACATAAAGCCCTAAAATTACCTATAAACAAGATGGCAACCATTTTTCATTCGCTAGAAAATCTTAGCTCCATAGAAAAAAGGCACGAATATACCTTGTTCATAGCTCCGTCCCTGCTTGGTCAGCTTGGCTTTTTAGGCATCCATTGAAAGTAGGACTAGATCAAATATTTTCCTCCAGGGGTTGTATATATATAGCTTCTCTAAACTTCACCCCTTCCAAAAAGTGAAAAATGTTACTTGAGGAGAAGATGAGATGCATATCGATGTAGAAAGGGGAAGGCATAGACCCCTTCCTTCCCAAGATTTAGGAGGTCTGAAACTAGCTGTCAGCTATTAAGGCAATGCCTAAACCCATGGAGCTAGTGATATTGGCACTCAACATTGTCTCAGAGGACTCAGAGGTCTTTGTCCAAATCATATTGGATAGAGACAAGTTACTAGAATGGGACAAGATGTGGGATGAATTGCAGCAAGAGGAATTGAGGTGACCTCTATTAAGGAGCTCCATGAGTGGAAGTAGCAGCAACAGATAGAATATGGTGAAGGAGGAGGAGAATGTGGTCCTTGCATCTAAGGGTCCTAGTGAGGGGCAGGGAGAGAAGAGGAAGAAGAAATACCTGTCAAAGATAAAATTCTTCAGATGTGGTGAGATTGGTTGCTACAGTACCGAGTGTCCTCTCAGGAAGAAGGAAAAGGAGAAGTAGGACCAACATGCAACTTTTGTAGAGATTGAAAGATTGTCCTCTAGGTTGGAGGAAGACTTCACGATGTTTGCAGATATACCTCCAGGAGTGATGTGGGGATATTCTATACTATAGTCCCAGAGAACTATAGAGATTGAGTAGGGTCCTTGAGGAGTCCACCTCATGGATCATTACTTGGCTACTGGGGCCCACAATATTCGGTAACAGGATGGATAAATGGTAGTTGACATAGTCAAAGACCGAGTGATAGTTGCAGAGAGTAGTACCAATGAGACGTTGGGGAGTGCAGTGTAGTGTTGACAGCAGAGAAGGTGGCTCAGTGCAGAGTTGGCAACAACCCAGATCCTTCAGTGAAAATATGGATGCTAGTAGTAGTCAGAGACTTGGAAGACATATGTATCATAATGAAAAAAATTGGTTCAGTATTTTGGATAAGTTTTAGTTGTAGATGTTTCACTTGTAGCAACAAAAAATGAGAGAGAGTTGCAGTGTTGATAGCAGTATGGCAGTGTCAGTAGAAACACAGATGTAGTGTATATCAGAGTTGCACAGTTGTTGGTGGGTAGTATGGCTAGACATTGGCAACATGATAGGAGATGATACAAAGTCAGGGTGTTATGGTAGGGTCTGCAACACTAGAGCACATTCCTTGCTAAGAGGGAGTTTCAGTTTTTGTAGCATCATATGTGTTCTAGCGACAAAATTTGGCAGAGTCTAGAAAACATGCGATCTCCAAAACCCAAAAATTGTTTCTAGAAATTCTACTTAGAAGTGCCTCAATTAGATTATTAACCATTTTTTAAGTATTTCCTAAGTCTAACTTAGGAAAGATGGTTAATTAGTCGGTATTAATTGAGATAAAGTGAGAATGATTTAGAAATTAACAATGGTCAATCCAGAGATGATCCTAGCCATCGATTATGATTTAATATTGGTCGTTAGTGCTCAATATTATATAATAAGAGGACATCAATGTGGTGATGGAGAAGACACATAAGCAGTTCAATTTCTTGGTAGATCAATTTCCCTAGTAGCAGCAGTGAGTTGTCGGAGACGGCTAAATATTGAAGTAGTGAGTGAAGGGTAGGGACAATGATTAGAAGGAAGATTTCCAAATCCAGATAGGCAACAACAAGAAGGCCAAGTTATGCCAGTGATTTAGCACAGAGAACTGTGCAGTAGCTTTAGAGAGGGTAGTTTGATTTGCTAGAGAGAAAATTGTTCTCCTTTCCAAATGTCAGGCAGAGGCTCCAGAAGGCCAGAGAAATTATTTCCTTAGCAGTTGGAGGCATAATGAATTTATTAGAGACTAGTTGGAGGCTTTAAGTTAAGAATATTGTATAGAGCAGTGCAAAGGCTTAAAGAGAGGGTTACAGGGCTGAGTTTTTGAACGGAGGTTGTGTCAGAATTATTGTTGGAGGAAGCATATATTCCCTTCAATAAATTTTCCAAAAGTTTCTTGGTCTGGATTGCTAGTTTTAGGCATCTAGATTGTACTCATATTTTCATTATTGGATAAAAATATAAACCCTCATTACTACACCGGTTTTCTCAAGTTGGGCTTTTTCGAGAACATTTGTCCAAAAATAATTGTTTCATATTTTATGTGTGTGTGCTAACATTTCTTAGTTTCTAGCACAATATTTTTTCCATTGTATTTTATTTGTGAAGGTTGGAGTGTGTTTATATCGATATTTGTCGTGGCAGATAAATTGTTAAATTAATTAACTATTAAGAGAAATAATACGAGTTGCTACAATAGGATTCCAGTTTGGAAGTTTCATAGGTAAAGTATTTGAAACTTTGAAATAAAATCTAGCATCATGGAATGCCTTACTAAGAGACCCTGATATCAAAACATAAGAGGAATCTATAATGCTTAGATGGTTTGCAATAGAATCCATAAAATATTCATGAGAACCAACTTTTAAAATTAGTGATTTAGCTCTCTTTTCAATGGACCAAGGTATAAAAATCACATAGATAACACTTTTTTGTTCTTTCTCTAAATTCCATTGAGTTGTCTACAATTCTTGTGATTCTCAAGTTTATTTAACAACTTCTCATTGTTTTAAAAAAGATTGTCTATTTTTCCAATCCAAAATTTATCCATGGGCGAACAGATGGAACTATATGACCTGCCAATGTTTAAAACTAGTGCTAAACTTAATACATGATTCATTATTTCCCTAGTCTTGATTGATTTTTATGAATTCATTATTTTGTTATCAAATGAAAAAATAACTACAATTGGAACTAAAAATATAGATGTTACCTTCACATTGGGTGTTTCTCTCAAATTTGCAATGAATGGATAATATGTATCATATAATGATCTAATAAGCAATGACAAATAAACAAAATCCTTTAAAACTTTCCATGTTTCATCTTTAATCAAAGTTGTTCTAGAAAGACTATTAGATATTTCTATCCATAGCTTGTCTAAGATCATATTAGTTGTTTCTTGCTCAACATCACTCTTTTGATGAAAACCATGAAAGTGATTGAAAACTCAAGGAGCTCCAAGCACCAATGGAATTTACTATATCTAAGTTGGAGTACAAAGACTTCTGGGGCATTGACTAGAGGTTCATTTTGAACAGGGTCTATTGTAGACAATGGTCTAGCAAATTATTTTTTTGTTAATTATGGTTTTTGTAATTTAAAAGAAATGGTGGTTAAGAATGATATAGGTGAATGTATTACGAATATTCAACATGGGAATTGGATAACAGACCAAGAAGTAGAGGCCATTGTAGATATGCCACGAAAGCACTCTAAAAAATTGAAGAGTTAATAACAAAGTGTATGTTGTGAGATGTGATATAAAATTAAAAGACCAGCGTTGGGGTGGAAGAGAGAAGAGCACATATAGAGGAGAAATTTCTCTCAAGGAACTTCCAGTCTCAAGAAGTTCAATTTTTCTTGTAGATTGGTAGTAGTTGTGAGTAGATATTCTCACTCTATGAGTTTGAATAGCAAAGAAACAACCAAGAAGAAGGAAAGAGGGATTTTTCGACAGTTTGTTGAGATGGCCACTACAGGGCTTCGTGATCAAGATAGGTTAGATGGAACTTCCAACTATGACATTTGGAAGGCTAGGATGTCCTTCCTTCTATATTAATATGGCCTAAAAGCCTACATTGATAATGTAGTGGTAGTTCCCCAGGATGTAGATCAATAGAAAGATTATAGGAAGGGGATGGCGTGGGTGAAGCAGTTGATCTTGGATGGAGTTCGGGATCATATAGTCTCACATATATCTGGAATAGATATTGCCAAACAGATGTGGGATTATCTCTCCATGTTATAATAGAGAAATTTCGAGAAGTGAAAAAATGTTTCTTGAGGAGAAGATGAGATGCATATCGATGCAGAAAGGGGAAGGCATAGACCCCTTCCTTCCCAGGATTTAGGAGGTTAGAGACCATCTATCAGCTATTGGGTTAGTGCCTTAATCCATAGAGCTAGTGATATTGGCACTCAACAGTGTCTCAGAGAACTGGGAGGTCTTTGTCCAAAACATATTGGATAGAGACAAGTTACTAGAATGGGACAAGATGTGGGATGAATTACAACAAGAAGAATTGAGGGGAGCTCTATTAAAGAGCTACATCAGTGGCAGTAGGAGTAGTGGATAAAATATGGTGAAGGAGGAGGGGAATGTGGCCCTCGCATCTAAGGGTCCTAGTCAGGGAAGGGGGAGAAGAGGAAGAAGAAGGGCTTGTCAAAGCTCAAATGCTTCATATGTGGTGAGATTGGTTACTATAGTGCCGAGTGTCCTCTCAAGAAGAAGGAAAAGGAGGAGAAGCAAGACCAGCATGCAACTTCTATAGAGATCAATAGTTGTCCTCCAAGTTGGAGGAAGGCTTCACGATGTTTGCATGTATACCTCCAGGAGTGAGGTGGGGAAATTCTATACTATAGTCCCAAAGAACTATAGAGATTGGGTAGGGTCCTTAAGGAGTCCACCTCATGTATCATTACTTGGCTAGTTGGGCCCACAATATTCAATAGCAAGATGGATCAATAGCAGTTGATGCAGTCAGAGACCGAGTGAGAGTTGAAGAGGGTAGTACCAATGAGATGTTGGGGAATGCAATGTAGTGTTGATAACGAAGAAGGTGGCTCAGTTCAGAGTTGGAAACAATGTATATCCTTCAGTGAAAAATATGGATGATAGTTGTAGTCAAAGACTCAGAAGACATATGCATCATACGGAACACAATTGGTTCAGTATTTTGGATGTGTTTTAGTTGCAGATGTTGTAGTTGTAGGAACAAAAAATGAGAGGGAGTTGTAGTGTTGATAGCAGTATGGCAGTGTCAGTAACAACATAGATGTAGCATATATCAGAGTTTCCTAGTCGTTGGTGGGTAGTATGGCATGACATCAGTAGCGTGATAGGAGATTATACAAAGACGGGGTGTTGTGGTAGGGTGTGCAACACTAGAGTACATTGCTCGCTAAGAGAGACTGGTAGTTTTTGTAGCATTAGATGTGTTTTAGCCACAAAATTTGGTGGTGTCTAGAATACATGTGATATCCAAAACCCAGAAATCGTTTCTAGAAATTCCTCTTAGAAGTGTCTCAATTAGATTATTAACCATTTTTTAACTATTTCATAAGTCTAAACTTAGGAAATATGGTTAGTTAATCGGTATTAACTGAGATAAAGTGAGAATGATCTAGAAACTAACACAGATCGATCCAGAGATGATCCTAGCCATCGATTATGTTTTAACCTTGGCTGTTGGTGCTCAAATAGTGGATAATATGAGGAGGTCAATGTGGTGAAGGAGAAGACACTTAAGCAGTTCAATTTCTTGGCAGATCGATTTCCGGAGTAGCAGCACTGAGTTTCCAGAGAGAGCTAAATATCGAAGCAGTGAGTCAAGGGTAAGGACAATGATCAGAAGGAAGATTTCCAGATTCGGAGAGGCAGCATCAAGAGGGCCAAGTTATGCTAGTGAGTTAGCACAAAGCACTGTGCAGTAGCTTAAGGGAGGGCAGTTCAATTTGCTGGAGAGAAAATTGTTCTCATTTCCAAACATCAGGTAGAGGTTCCAGAAGGCTAGAGAGATCACTTCCTTAGCATTTGGAGGCATAATGACTTCATCAGAGACTAGTTGAAGGCTTTAAGTTAAGAAGATTGTAAAAAGAAGTGCAAAGGCTTAAACAAAGGGTTACAGGGCCAAGTTTTTGAAGGGAGGTTGTGTCAGGATTGTTGTTGGAGGAAGTGTAAATTCCCTTCAAGAATTTTGCCCAAAATTTCTTGGTGTGGATTGCCAGTTTTAGGCGTCTAGATTGTACTCATATGTTCATTATTGGATAAAAATATAAAGCCTCATTACTACACTAGTTTTCCCAAGTTGGGCTTTTGTTATAAAATTATATATTACGGAGCAATGGAACACATAAAATATTGCAGAAATATAAATACAGAAAATGCATAAAACAAGAGAGACACAGATATACATGGTTCACCTAGTTTGGGCTACGTCCACCCCGAACAACCAGTCCTTCATTTCTATTATCTAGCAAAATGAAGAGACATAACATATAGTAGATCCACTGTAATATCCTCTGTTTTCTCTCACAGTCTCACCTCTCTGCTTCTCGCTCGGAGAATACACATCTATTACATAGCCTC
>APFE031235490.1:62449-93202 GCA_000404065.3 Pinus taeda | reverse complement strand
ATCTCCGTTTGACACGTACAATAGCTCATTAGAAAGATCTATTCGAGCACTATCATTGTTGGAATGGCAACACCGGTCCATGTTCCATGGACCCGTGTTGCCCCTAGATTCCCAAAAAACGTCGTTTAGGGCCTCAAAACGGCTCCGGAAGTTCAGGACCCGAAAAACTGCTAAAAATAGTAAGTTGTGCTACAATTAAGGAAACTGAAAATGCTGAAAGAGACAATTGTGGGGGTCCAAATGGGATAGGTGGGTGGCCACGAACATCCACCTGGATCAATGGAGGAAGGGATGAGAGGATAAGATGCACCTTAACTCGTTCCTCATCCATTTTTGAGCTCATAGGAGTTGATAAGTGAGGGAACCTTTTAGATGACTCCAAACGATAAGAATATTCCCCAAACCCTATGTGAATTTTGATCAATCTCGCCTAGTGCAGGTGAAAGGAAGACTGAGTGCTTTGCAAAAAACCCTGGCATGGACTTAACTACTCTACAGTGCACCCTTACATGGGCCTACTTGCGCTGGTCCCTCTAGAGGCTATTGCTAGATGTCTTCAAATCAAGAAAGTGCCTGGGAAGGAGGCATTCAAAGGGGTGACTTGTTTAGGGCATGTAACAACTCAAATTAGGGTTTGATGAGACCTAAAACATTGATCTAAATGATGGGATTGATGTGCCCAAATGGATTCAGAAAAATGACAATGTCAAATGAAATGCTTTACGATGTGATGAGGAGGTATCGAAGTGGAAGGTGGCATGCATCAATTACAATACATATATCATGATATTTTATTTTTACATGAATTTTTGAGGGAAGGTATACCCATGCTCAACTTATAAATTTTCATTACATGTACATAAACAGTCGTCTACATAAATAGACCCATGATCGGAATCACCATCAATGTAAAAACATTGTACATATGATTTAGTACTTCTGAAATCACAGCCCAGATGGATGAAACTAGATTCAGGGTCTTCTATCTCATTCAATTGTTTGCTCAAGTATGAGTCTAACCATGTGAATATGTGATCTAATGTCAAACATGGGAAGGCACCATCTGATTACCAGCCAATGATGTAAGCTCTTGACAAATGCAAGAGAAATCATCGATAATGATAATGATCCTCAAGGTACTATAGTACATTCTGCATGGTGTGAATGGATGATTTGATGTCTAACACCATACAAAGTATTTTGGTCGAAGGTCAATGATGTCAACCTATTGTCAAAAGTGAGAAACCTGTCATTGATGCATGCAAGCCTCAAGGTACTGGAAGGGTGTTTCTAAGTCAACTTCTTAGATAATGTGTTAATGTCGACAAGAAGCAACTCGTCGTAGGAGGGTCTTGATGTATCCCACATCAACGACATGAAATGATTGTAATGATTTCAGAGATGTAATTTGACTGATGACACAAGTTTCGGGAATGGCATTCATGAAAATGAAGGTTTATGATATTGCAATGGATGAATTTTCACTGAATTACTTCTCTTGAACATGCCGGCGACACTGAAATGAATTGGTAGCATTGACCTGAAACAAAGTGATGGATGGTATGATAGACCAATGGAATGATAACCATAAAGATAATAACCCAACCCAAATAGTCACAGTGATGGAGTGAAAGTGTCATTTCAAGAGCAACCTGCTACCATAATGTGGTTTTCCCCTTTTTCCCATTTTCCCCAGTCATTGCTGACCAATACCTATTTATTTTTTATCAATCTTGAGGATGATAACACATGCTTGTTGTATAATTCCACCCTTTGGGTGAATCCATTGCTACTTTATGTTTTAACGAGTTTAGCGAAGGTGAAACTCAGTATTGTCTAGATGGACAAGTTTGTCGCTATTTGATGTTTTAACGAGTTTAACGAAAAAGATAACTTAGTCCTTTTCATGTTTAGAGAGTTTGAAAATGGACAAAAAGAAAACTCCACAAGTTATTTTTTGTAAATTAATCTCTCAAGCCCGAAAAGCATAAAATAATACAAGAGAGGTGTCGTTTCCAATCTGTTAACGAGCTGGAAAGGACAAGCGCTCAAAAATATTTTCATGTTTAGAGAGTCTGAAAAGAGCTTAAAGAGGAATCCAATTTGAAGAATGAGTGATTTCTAGGATAGCAATTGGTTCCAGTGATCTTGGAACTTCTCAAACCATGTTGATTGATGTGAAGAGGCTAGCTAATAAGACCACTCATTGCAACTATTCCTCAAGAAAGGGTAAAACAACCAAGTGAAAGCACATGATCAGCCAAAGGGATGGTGGTGACGGGATGAAAAAAAAAGGCTCATCTAACAAAAAAGGCTAACAGAATGTCAATCACAAGGGTTAAAAATGGAAATGGGTTCATTTTTACACAAGCTTGAACCATAGGGAACTATGCTTGGATTCAGTTTCATGTTTACACAAGCTTAAAATGAAAAACTATGCTTGAATTCGGTTTCATTTTTACACAAGCTTGAAACCTAAAACTATGCTTGAGATTGGTTTACATGAAAGGGAGAATCTCCTGTAACCAGATGGAAGTTGTTGCGGTGAACCAGGATGGTTATCCAACACCTATTTAGCTTCGTCTAGATATGGACAAAGGTGAATGGGGTGATTCCCTTCACATAACCTACAGGGAAACACAACTTTACCACTAGGTGCATGCCCCATAAGCTTCATTAAATTCACCTAAGTATACTACTCATGGCTATCAGGTGGATGGAATGAAGGTCCATTTACGAGATCAAGTGAAAGACTCAACTGGGATTTTATGAGATCTAATGAAATACTCGAATTGGAACTTTACTCTGGGGGACCCTGTTTCATTTTTTAATGAGATTGACATAAGACAAGGAAGTCTGCTCAGATTCCTTATTTAATTTTCTAATGAGCTTGACACAAGACAAGGAAACATGCTCATAATCCTTGTTTCATTTTTTAACAAGGTTGACATAAGACCAGGAACTATTCTCATATTCCTTGTTTCATTTTTTAACGAGGTTGACACAAGACAAGGAACTGTCCTCATATTCCTTGGTTTAAAAACTCATAATAAGTCATGAAGGAGAGATCTGGTTCCAATGCCCCGAGTACATAATGTACAACATCATTGAATTGATCATTAGTTGATGTAGGTATGGAATGGTTTTCCACATAATTGACCCGTGGCAGGGAAGATACCATTGGTACAAATGGACCATTTAGGGAAGATGGTTGACTGGAAGCCATATTTGGACCGGGAAATGAAAGCTGGTCAACAGTGACGATTCTCCCTTCATGCAGGAAACAAATCACTCGAATGAGTGTTGAAACAACAGCTCCCATGTCATAAACATAATTGCGCCCAAGAAGTTAATTTTAATCTAAAGGGCCTAGGACTACCATCACATTTAGATAAATGATTTTCCCTCCCAAATTAATAGGAAACTGAGGAAGGATCCTTAAGGGTTGATTGTTTCCTCTATTAAAAGCCAATAGATTCTGGGTAATAGGCACAAGTGGTGGTGAACCAAGCGCTTGCCAAGCAGTTGAGTAAAGGATACTCACAAATACAACTTCATCTATAATAGTGTCAGGACCAATCATATTACAAACTTGTACTATGATCTGGAAAGGCACATAAGAAGGAAGACGAAATCCTACCAGTCGATTCCAATCAAAGGAAGTGACCAGACTAATTGGAGGGGGTACCATAGAAATGGGAGAATTAATCCCTTGAGTTATGAGAACAGGAGGATTTTCCTCCTGTCTTGATGGAACAAGCGGATTTTCCCCAAGCTCATTTGAATCTAAAGAAACAAAAATAACCTGAGTGGTATCGTATTCACTCTCTTCAGGAAAGATACGATTAACTGAAGCTGAAATCGGGTCAACTATTTCCTTGACCTGCTGATTTGGGTCAGGTATAGACTCATATGATTCACTTTCAGAGAGAGTGCATTCGACTGACAGTTGATTTTTGTCAGTCAATTTATCAACTAGTGAAGGATTAAGGGATAGTCTTATGTAACTAGATGGAAGTATCTGTGGAGAAGCAGGACGGTTATCCAACACTTTTTTGGCTTCATCCAGTTAGGGACAAAGGTGAATGGGGTGATTACCTTCACATAACCTACAGGGAAACTTAAATATACCCTTCTTTCCATGAACTTTACTACCACTAGTTGATGGTGTGTCACTAGCATGATCTCTAGAAGTTGATGACATAGGACAATGTGAACAAAAATACCATTCTTCTAAGATCGGAGGAATATTAGGACAATTTCGAAGAAGATTCTCTCCCACACAAAGCTTTCATGGATATTTAACTTTGTGAGGCTTGATGCATAGTTTCTCATCAGATATTGTATTCAAAGCAATGGTTGCTTGGTTGCCCCTATGTTGAGCTTGTTTCTTCTTTTTCTTCTTCCCTTTCTTCTTCTTGTTAGCCACCTGGTTACTAGTACTAATAATTTCACTAAGCGAAGAGGAAGAAGGGGAGGAAGAAACAACCGAGGAAGAAGGCAAAGGTTCAAGTTTAGGATCAGCTGGAGGTTGATTTTGTCTAGTTGGAGGAGTACTCGATTGCAAAGAAATCACGATATTTTGAAACAAGGAGGTTGAAAGCAACCATACTGGAAAGAAAATTGTAAGTCCCAGTAGGGATAATGTAGCCATATAAGGAGCACCAATATTTTTGAAAGGAAGAAAAGGACTAGGATTCCCATCAAAATGAAATCCTTGATCGGTGGACTCTGGATTTGTTGCCATATGTTTCAACTTAATATCAGTTAAGGAGTGAGTGTGGAGGATGTTATCCACGGTCAATTAGTTTTATTTTAATCAAAGTAACATAACAAAATAAAAGAGGCATAATCTAGGAAAAAGGTTTACTGAGAGACTGTGAACTACAGAGTACCTCTCGACAAACTGAAAAGTACGAGCAGGCAATCTCCCCAAATGTTGTGTTTGGCTTATCACAATGTACAAGGCGGCCGCCTCAATTACTTAAGGATGGATAGCAACCTAGTTTTTTCCTCCTATATATACCCGAAGGTACATGGAGGCCCAATCTGTATAAGAATTGTCTAATGCAAAACCACACAGTGAGGGAATTTCCATATACTTTACGTACTGTAACAGCACCCTATATACCTGATGGTGCATGGACGAGCTATGATATACTCACATACACGGAATGATTTATCACACTTGGGATGTATTGTAGATAAGTTAGCAACAACTTCATTGTTTTACGACATCAAAACACATCTCTAGACTAGAAGCACTAAATGTTTATCGTTGGGTGACAATGCTTCATTAGGTAAATTCAGATAAATTTTAAGTTGATCTTCTTTAGAATTTGCCTTTCAAGGTTCACCACGTGATGTATGTTTGCAATTACTAAAATTCAACTAATATGTGTTATAGACATTTTTGGTCACTTCAACCCCAATCATAAATTTACATAAATGAGGGCTCCTAAGTCCCTAAAAGTGTTGCTTCACTGCCTAAAGGAACAAGGTCAATGGATTACATCATCTCCCAGAAGTTCTCCACTAAAAACTGCTCATAAATGGTCAAAACTAGACCATAATGAAAACTCAGTTGCAGCGGGTGCGATGCGTATCACCTTCCCAGTGTATAGGGTACGATGCATACTGAATGGCTCCTCTGTAGGGTGCAATGGTTAGGAATGGACAAATGGCAGGGACCAATTGCGAGGTGGAAGATCATGGAATCTTCTAGAAGCTTCCCCTCTGACACTTGCCTCTCTGTTTTCGACCAGGGATGAGTAAGAGATCATCATTCTCCAAGTGGAATCAGGAACTATCAGAGAGAGGGCACTAATCAAGACCCTAGAAGATGACTCACCTCCCCACAATCATCTATATAAGGATCCCTCATCAGAGAGATCTAGAGGCTGGAATCTTGTATCTTATAGAGAAGTGCTATTGGTTTTTTGGGGTAATTTCATAGTGTTGGGTGATCTAAGCTTTAATTGAGGTGAAGAAGGGCTTTCTTGCTAGAGGATGATGCTAGGTCAGAACATATGGTTGTAATCCTCTTGCTACTTTTGATCTTAATAAAGCTATTCAAGTTTTCCTCCATATTCTTGTGTACTTACTTATATATGCATTTGTATGGTTAACACACATCTGGTCCTGTGTTATTTATGAATATAGACCTTTGTTCTTCGATAGTAGTATGTTGTTGTGATTCCACAAGTGCTCTTTGAAGCTGGGCAGACGAAGAAGAAGCGACAAAGCTCTTATCAGGAAGGAGAGGAATCAAACAAGGAAATCAAGCGCAAGGAATAAGGTGTTCTTTTTGTTCCACTCTATCTATTTTCATAAAAGAAAAGGAAAGTAGAATTTACTTGTTTGTTTCTAAGATAGCTACCAGTCTTAGTGGGAATAGCAACATCCGAGTGGACACTATTCCCAGTAACAAAATGGCGACTCCACTGGGGAGCGACTAGATTGTTTGTCAACCTATCTTTGTTTCTTTTATAAACTTACAGACGAATCCTGAAGCTAAGCTAGCTAGCCTTCGAACTGCATTTGTTATACAAATGCAAAGTAGATCAATTTTTCTTCAGTCTATCTCTGGGTTTTGTTTATGAATTAAACAATCAATCTGCAAACAATCTAATTGCCCTAAGTGGTGGCTCTAGTAACCTCCTTATATCAGCCCCTATGATTTACATATATTGAACGTCACTTTCTCAGCCTAAATCCCTGAACTGAATTGCAAATTGTGAGTAAAAACTTGTTCAAAGTTTCACACGGGTGCCATCGCACCCTGCCTTCAAGGCAGTCTATATGCATCGCACTTCCCGAGTGCAGTAGGTGCGCTGCATACTGAATTCACTATGTGACAAGTGCGATGGTCAGGGAAGGTTAACTTAACCTTCAAACTTCAGTTTTTTCCTCACTATTTTCAGTTCTATTCAGGAGTTTACTGTTTGTGGTCAATGTATCTCTGTGAAAACCCCCTTTTCTTACATTATTCCGCCTCCATAGTGCAAATAACTGTAAGTGTTTTTATGTATTGTGTACCATTTTCAGTTCTCTTTTGCAAAGAAGTAGCATAGTCGAACTGCCGTTTCTTGATCTAAAAGTGTCATAGCTATCATTTTCAGTTTTAGAAGACAATCCCATTGTTCTTGATAGTCAATTATATAGTTAATGTTGTATATGATTTGAATTAGTATTTTTTAAAGTGTCAAAAAGCAATTTTCATTTCGAGATTGCAAAGTGTCTCTCTTACCTTCACTTCATTTTGAAAAGAAATTTGTTGATTATTGTCGCTTTGAAATAATTCAGATTTGCACTTAGCTTTCTTATCGTCATTCATACATTAAGAAGGCTGAAAACAAATACATGAACGTGCATTTGCATTTAGACTGCTTGGTTTTATTTAGGACGGTGCATTTAGCGTGTGCTCTGTGCTCTTTGCTGAAATATTATTAACTTTCTTTCCTTAGTAGCTAGGATTCTCATTGCCAAAAGAAGATTAAAGGTTTGTTTATCATCTTAGACTACATTTTAGGAATTTTATACACATCATGTGGTGAACCTGAAAGGAAAATTTTTAAGCAAGATCAACTTAAAATAAATTTAATGAATCTGACAATGCTTTGGAACCTAACGCACAACATCTAGAGGTCTAGGCTAGAGACGTATTCCGGTGTCGTAAAACATGGTAACTGTTGTTTTCATTGTTGGTTGGGTGATTCCTCCACTCTGAGATGGCAAGTGCTAGTACGGACTTGTGCTCCCACGTACCGTCAAGTACATTTTGGGAGACCATAATAGGCTGCATCCTTTATCCTTAGGAAGCCGTGCCTGCCGCCCTATCGATCGTAATGCACTGAACATAGCATTCAGGAAGATTGACTGTCATACTGTAAAAGGTATTCTGCAGTTTTGCGATTGGTTTGGTAATCCCCTCTACCTACATCTCCAGAGAAGTTTATTTTTCTCCTTTTTAAACTCCTTAAAAGAAAAGGTCCTCTGAGCACTTGTCACTTCAGGCTCAATAAAAATTGAAGGCGACTAGAGTCATCTTTGTTTTTTCTCGACTCTTTAAAATTGAAAAAACAAGTTGTGTCAAAGCATATAAAATTTATTTTAATCGAAATAACATCACAAATTCCCTCGTTGGTCTTTAGGTTGAGAAAAATGGAGTCTACCAACCAAGGATTTCCCCTTGGAGGAAATCCTAGTCCCTTGTCCTCTTGGGGAGATGTTGGTGCACCCCATATGGCCACATTGTCACTTCCAGGGTTGACGATTGGTTTGCCTGTATGGCTCTTCTCTACCTCTGTCGTTCAGAATCTCGCAATTCCTGGACAGTCAAGTCAACAACTAGATGATACCAGATTTGCCCACCAACCTTCTACTTCATCTAATTCTCCCTCTCCTCCTTCCTCTTTGCTTGATAAAGCTGATAAAGCTAAAAATCAAGTAATTGAGAAGAAGAAGAAGCAGAAAGAGAAAAAAAGAAGAAGAAAAAGGAACCAAAATCGAAAGGGGGCAACCAAACGTCATCTAGCAAAAATCCTCACACCGCACCATCTAAACCTAAATCTCCTTGTGTCATTTGCAATGGAGACCACTATCACCGAGATTGTCCCTGCATCCCACAGATCTTAAGGGATTGGTCTCCTCGTTGGCACAATTCGGTGTCATCAACCTCTGATGATCATGTTGAATGCACACCATCAACCAGTGAAACTGAAGCGCCAGGACAGAAAATGAATCATAGATTTCCTTGTAAATTGTGTGAAGGCAGTCACGCTATCCACCATTGTCCCTTCCTTGATGAAGCTAAAAGAGTTTTGGATGACTGTCCTGCTTCATCGCTACCGCTCCCTCCTGGATATAAAAAACTCTTGTCAAGTCCACCACTGGTTGAAAATATGGTTGGCCCGCCATTGTGGTCGCCTAAAGCGTCTATCATTGAAAATGAACCCTCTGAATCCATACCAGACGAAAGTAAAAAGGTCGAGATGGAAATTGACCCGGTCTTGCCTTTAGAGTGTTCATCTTCGAATGATACCGTCACTGAAGAGAAAGAGAATGACACCGTTCAAATTATTTTCATAAACACAGACTCCGATGAACTTGGGGGCAGTCCACCCGTTCCTTTATCGCAAGAAGGAAGTTCAGCAGAGTCATATCCGGCCGTCTACTCAGTCCCACCACTAAGCAACCTAATCGTTTCCTTCGACTGGAATCTACTAGGCAGACCCCGTTTACGAGCTAGTGTACCATTCAGAATCATTGTACAAGCTTATAGAATGGTCATGGCTGGTACCATCATCAATGAAGGGGCTTCTGTGAGTATCCTTTCCTCAACTACTTGGAAAGAGCTTGGTTCACCATCGCTTTTTCTTGAAATGAGAAATCTAACAGGCTTCGACAAAGGAACCAATCAACCATTAGGGATCCTTCCAAATGTGCCCATTACTTTGAGAAGGAAAATTGTTCACATGAACGTGATGGTAGTTCAAGGACCCTTGGATCATAATCTACTCCTTGGTCGGGACTATATTTATTGCATGGGAGCCGTCGTCTCCTCACTCTTTAGAGTAATGTGTTTTCCGCACGAAGGCAGAGTGGTCAAGCTCGTAGACCAAATGTCGTTCCTCAGTTCACACATAGCAAATAGTCAAATTCCATCCCTAAATGGTATTTTCATGCAAGGAATGTCTCATCGATCTCAAGTCCGTCCACTTGATGAGCGCGAGCGATTCAGGAGGATGTCACTGAAACCTAGGGGGCATGCACCCTGGTCTGTTTCGGCAGGAAAACCTTGGGTATAGAGTAGGTTTCCGCGGAGGATATATGACTAGTCTGACACACCCGTCCTCATAGGGAAATGGGATTAGGCTAGAATAAGATAACTTCATTAAAGTTATGTGAGTGGAGTAACTCTACGCCACTCATATTTGTCTATTTCGGTAGACATCACCAAGTAATCATTTTATCTACTACGCGGATGGACTTTCATGGTAACCTGGGAATTGTTCGCTATACTTGGGGGCATTCAAACCTTTACACATGCAAGTGAAGAGTGACCATTTATTTTTTAAATTGTAGGACCTCTTACCCTTTAAACCCGTAAGGCTGGTCATTTCCTAGCTTGCATAAAGAGAGGATTTGGGGCAAAGCTTCAAAAGGTGCAAGCCCCTTTAAAATGGAACCTTGAATGAGACATCCTTATTATACGAATGGCGAGCAGTGTTACTGTAGGGTTCAAGCTCATTTAAAAATAAATCCGCCACGAGCAATTTTAGCGCATAGTTCAAGCTCGTTAAAAAATAAACATAAGTCATGAGCAAATGTTTCCCCCAGAGTGTAAGCTCATTAAAAAATGAACTGGTAAATAACCATTGTGAATGCCTTATCGCTAGCTTTTGAGCCTTGGTCGTGTTCTCATCATCACCTCCACTCTATTTTTAGCCGATCATTCACCTCCATATGATTTTTTACCCTTTTGAGTAACATCTACGAAGAGTGATTCTATTAGCCATCCTTGTGACACTACCATGATTGGAAAATTCCAAACCTTACCTAGAATCGACTGCTATCTGAAATCATCACTCATTCCTTGAAAACAAGTCTCCTTTAAGCTCTTTTCAACTTAGTTGTAAAATATGAAAAGATTGCCGAGCGATTAGCCTCTCTAGCTTGTTAAAGTCATCGGAAGTGCTATCCCTCCTCTAGATTTTAATCTTTTTGGACCTGAGGGATTATTACACAAAACGATCGAGCACTTGTCTTGTTCAACTCATTAAAACTATCGAAAATTCATCCCTTTCGTATTATTTTATGCTTTTCTGGACTTAACGGATGATATGATGAAAAAGAATCTTTGGAGTCTCCTTTCCTTCCCTTTCAGACTCTCTAAAATTGAAAAGGACCAAGTTATCTTTGTTGTTAAAATCGTTAAAACCGAATAGCCACAAACTCGTCCAAATGGACGAGAATGAGTTTCACTGTCGCTAGGCTCGCTAAAATATAGCGACAGGTTCGCCCGAAGGGTGGATTATAGAACAAGCATATTTTATCCTCCTCAAGCTTAAAAAAAATAAAGAGGTACCGGTCACAAATGACTGGGGAAAATTCGGAAGAAAACTTGAATAAACTTTATTGGTAGCAAGTCGCTCTTGAACATGACACTTTCCTTCCGCATCCAAGCTGGGTTGGGTTCTTCGGTTCACTCGTCATCACCATTGGTTTGTCACACCATCCATCTTTGGGGTTAACACTACCAATCCATTGTCAGTGTCGCCGATATGTTCAAAAGAAGTCATTCAGACAATTCGCCTATGTCTCACCCACTGCAATACACTCATGCTCCATTCTTTCATGACCGCCACCCTGAACCCTGTATCGTCAGATCATTTTCACCTCCAAAATCATTTGCTTCGTTCCATGTCATAGATGTGGGATTCATTAAGGCCCTCCTACGACAGGTCACTTCTTTTCGACGTCAGCTCATTATCCAAGAAGTTTAATTAGGAACAACCCTTTCAGTACTTTGAAGCTTGCATGCCTCAATGGCAAGTTTCTCACTTTCGGCGACAGGTTTACATTAATTGTCTTCGACTGAGAGATTTCGCATGGTGTTCGATGTTAAGTTCTTTTTCACACCACACAAATTGTACTGTAGTACCTTCAGGGTCATTGTCACTATTGGTGATTCCTCTCATGCCTGTTAACAACTTACATCATTGGCTGGTAATCAGGCGATGTCTTTCCATGTTCGACTCCAAAACATTTTTCACATGGATCGACTTGTACTCCGAGTGAAGATTGAACAAGTTTTGAAGACTTCGGATCTAGTTTCATCCATACTGGATGAGATATATTCAAGCATATAAAGACACCAAATGTACATCATTGTTGAATAGATGATCATAAAAATCAAAGGATGACGAGTCCGAATCAACAGTCTGCCACACAGACGATTGTCTGTCCTATGTACATGAAAATGAAGTTATAAAGCTGAGCATGGGAACGCCCGCCTCAGCTAGATCATGAATTTTTTTTGTCAAGATAATGTATTGTATTGTATCTTATTACAGGTCGCCTCCTAGCTCGAAAAAACTTCGGATCCTCATGGTAAAGCATTTCACCCGACATAAAAAATATTAATGACCTCATGCTTTAGGGGGCAGCTGTTATAGACATTTTTGGGCACTTCAACCCCAATCATAAATTTCCATAAATTGAGGGCTCCTAAGTCCCTAAAAGTGTTGCTTCACTGCCTAAAGGAACAAGGTCAGTTGATTACATCATCTCCCAGAAGTTCTCCACTAAAAACTGCTCATAAATGGTCAAAACTGGACCATACTGAAAACCCAGTTGCAGTGGGTGCGATACATATCACCTTCCCAGTGTATAGGGTGCGATGCACACTGCGTGGCTCCTCTGTAGGGTGCAATGGTAGGGAATGGACAAATGGCAGGGACAAATTGCGAGGTGGAAGATCATGGAATCTTCCAAAAGCTTCGCCTATGACACTTGCCTCTCTGTTTTCAACCAGGGATGAGTAAGAGATCATCATTCTCCAATTGGAATCAATAAATATCAGAGAGAGGACACTAATCAAGACCGGAGAAGATGACACACCTCCCTACAATCATCTATATATGGATCCCTCATCACATAGATCCAGAGGCTGGAATCTTGTATCTTATAGAGAAGTGTTGTTGGTTTTCTAGTGTAATTTCATAGTGTTGGGTGATCTAAGATTTACTTGAGGTGAAGAAGGGCTTTTTTCCTGGAGGATGATGCTGGGTCAGAACATATGGTTGTAATCCTCTTTCTACTTTTGATCTTGATAAATCTATTCAAGTTTTCCTCCGTATTCTTGTATGTTTACTTATATATGCATTTGTATGGTTAACACATATCTGGTCCTGTGTTTTTTATGAATATAGATCCTTGTTCTTCGATAGTAGTATGTTGCTGTGATTCCACAGGGAAGCTGGGCAGACAAAGAAGAAGCGGCAAAGCTCTATCAGGAAGGAGAGGAATCAAACAAGGAAGTCAAGTGCAAGACTAAGGTTGGTCTCTTTTGTTCCACTCTTATCTATTTTGATAAAGGAAAATGAAAGTAGACTTTACTTGTTTGTTTCTAAGATAGTTACTAGTCTTAGTGGGAATAGTAGCATCTGAGTGGACACTATTCTCGGTAACAATATGACAAGCATTATTTTCATTCAATTGAACAATGAAAACCTTAGCTAGTAGGGATAGAGAAATCAGATCTTTGACAAAGAGAAAAGAGAACATCTAATGCAATTTCCCTAGCTATTCCTTTCAAGCATTCACAAAATACAATATGAACGATGAAAGTTTTTCTTTTCAATTCCCTTAATGTTATGTTGAAAAAAAAGGGAAACTAATGCACATAAAATCAATCAATCCTTTTATGAGAATGAAGACTTTACGATAGTTCAATTTCAAAGGAAAATAAGGCTTTACGACACTTTCTTTCGAACAAAAATTAATCAACTATATTCTAACTTTGACTCTAGACTGATAATGAAAAAGAAAACATTTAAGAAAAATTAATCAATCAAGTCAAAGTAGGTCTAGACAAGGAGATAGAAACATTTTCTCTAAGACATGACATTCATTGATCAATCAACAAGCAAACAAACAGAGAAAAGTTTGGCAAAACACATTCCAAAGGTGGGAAACTGACCCTAGGAGGATCAACGCAACCCTGAATGGGAGACAATGTGCTTTAGAGCATTTCCCCTAAGCCAAGGGTGCTTTGTAGTGAACTGTGTCCCTCACAAGCTTGCGTTGGTGATAGTGAGCCATTTCAAAAGGAAATTTGACACAATTTTGACCAAATTTTCAATGCAAAAGAGCTGAATTACAATCTACAAACAACAGTAAGGTCTGCAAGGATGTCTTAGGAGGTGGATAAGCTTCTAGGAAAGAGGATATTCCCTAGCAGAGTCACCAATTTGTTTTGGAGAATTTGGTATCTACGGATAAATACTAGTTCCCTAGATAAGTAGCCATATCTAGAACAACATTTTAAAGTGTTTTAGTTTTTTCCTATCAGCAATAGATAAGATGAGAAGATGAGAAGACCTACTTGTAGTTTCGCTTTCCTCCTTTGTATCGATCTTGTCGCTCCTTCACATACTTAATACGCTTGAGAAGTATCTGTTAACACAACAAAAAACAAATAATCAATCAAATAAAAAGAACTATTGAATATAAGTGAATGGAATAAGATACATTTCACACATATAAGCATTATAAAACAATACAAACATATGGTAGAAAGGTTCAAACACTTTATTGAATAGAATAAGGAATTACAACCATTTGTGTCCAATTCAAAGCCATTCCTCTATCTTGGATCCCATCCACATCACATCAAAAGCATGAAAAACTTGTAGCATTACAATACTTGCTTCAAAGCCAAATCTCATAGCAGCATTATCTCCTTATAATTCAACATAAGCCCACCCCCTGACCACTTAGATGAGTGGTAAATTTATAGTAAGCTGAAGGAGGTTTTGTCATATATGGTGGCATTGAATGCCCTTCCATACTTAGAATTAGTTCCATGGAGGAAGGGATGAGAGGATGGGATGCATCTTAACTCATTCCTCATCCATTTTTGAGCTCATAGGAGTTGATAATTGAGGGAACCTTCTAGATGACTCCAAACGATAAGAATATTCCACAAAACCTATGTGAATTTTGTTCAATCTTGCCCAGTGCAGGTGAATGGAAGCCTAAGTTCTCTGTAGAGCACCCTGGCATGGACTTAACTCCTCTGCAGGCACCTTTACATGAGCCTACCTATGCTAGTCCCTCTAGACGCTATTTCTGGATGTCTTCAAATCATGAAACTATCTCGGAAGGAGGCATTTAAAGGGGTGACTTGTTTAGGGCATGTAACAACTAAAATTCAGATTTGATGAGCCCTAGAACACTGATCTGAATGGTGGTATTGATGTGTCCAAATGGATTTGTAACAGCTACCCCCTAAAGCATGAAGTTGGAAAAATGCCAATGTCGAATGAAATGCTTTACAATGTGATGAGGAGGTACCGAAGTGGAAGGTGACCTGCATCAATTACAATACATATATCATGATATTTGATTTTTACATGAATTTCTGAGGGAAGGTATACCCATGTTCAGCTTATAAACTTTCATTACATGTACATAAATAATAATCTACAGATATAGACCCATGATCGGAATGACCGTTAATGTAAAAACATTGTACATATGATTTAGTACTGTAGAAATCACAGCCCAAATGGATGAAACTAGATCTGAGGTCTTCTATCTCGTTCAATCATTCGCTCAAGTATGAGTCTCACCATGTGAATATGTGACCTGAAGTCGAACATGGGAGGACACCATCTGATTACCAGCCGATGATGTAAGTTGTTAATAGATGCGAGAGAAATCACCAATAATGTTAATGATCCTCAAGGTACTGCAATACATTCCGCATGGTGTGAATGGATGATTTGATGTCTAACACCATACAAATTCTTCCAGTCAAAGTTCATTGATTTCAACCTATCGCCAAAAGCAAGAAACGTGTCATTGATGCATGCAAGCCTCAAGGTACTGGAAGGGTGTTTCTAAGTCAACTTCTTGGATAATGTGTTGATGTCGACAAGAAGCGACTCATCATAAGAGGACCTTGATGTATCCCAAATCAATGAAACCAAATGAGTGTAGTGATTTTAGAGATGGAATTTGACTCACAACACAAGTTTCGGGAATGGTGGTCATGAAAATGAAGGTTTATGGTATTTCAAATGATGAATTTTGACAGAATAACTTCTCTTGAACATGTCAGCGATGCTGAAATGAATTGGTAGGATTGACCCAAAACAAGGTGATGGATGGTATGATAGACCAACAGTATGATAACCATCAAGCTAATAACCCAACCCAAATAGTCACGGTGATGGAGTGAAAGTGTCATGTTCAAGAGCGACTTGCTTCCATAAAGTGGTTTCTCCTTTTTCCCATTTTCCCCAGTCATTGTTGACCAATACCTCTTTATTTTTATCAAGATTGAGGAGGATAACATATGCTTGTTGTATAATTCCATGCTTCGGGTGAATCCATTGCTACTTGATGTTTTAACAAGTCTAGCGAAGGTGAAACTTGGTCTTGTTAACTCGGTCCTTTTCATGTTTAGAGAGTTTTAAAAGGGACAAAAAGAAAACTCCACAAGTTATTTTTTGTAAATTAATCTCTCAAGCCTGAAAAAGAAGAGAATAATACAAGAGAGATGTCATTTCCAATCCGTTAATGAGATGGAAAGGACAAGCGCTTGACAATCTTTTCATGTTTAGAGAGTCTGAAAAGGGCTTAAAGTGGACTCCAATTTGAGGAATGAGTGGTGTCTAGGATAGAAATTAGTTCCAGTGATGTTGGAACTTCTCAAAACATGTTGATTTATGTGAAGAGGCTGGCTAATAAGACCATTCATTTCAATTGTTACTCAAAAATGGTAAAACAACCAAGTGAAAGCATATGATCAGCCAAAGGGATGGTGGCGATGGGATGAAAACAACCAAGGCTCATCTCATGAAAAAGGCTGATAGAATGGCAATCACGAGGGTTAAAAATGGAAATGGGTTCATTTTTACACAATCTTGAATGATAGGGAACTATGCTTGGATTCAGTTTCATGTTTACACAAGCTTGAAATGAAAAACTATGCTTGAATTCAGTTTCGTTTTTACACAAGCTTGAAAAAAAAACTATGCTTGAGATTGGTTTACATGAAAGGAAGAGTCTCCTGTAACCAGATGGAAGTTACTGCGATGAAGCATGATGGTTATCCAACACCTATTTTGCTTCATCCATATAGGGACAAAGGTGAATGGGGTGATTCCCTTCACATAACCTACAGGGAAACCTAACTTTAGCACTAGGTGCATGCCACCCAAGCTTCATTAAATTCACCTAAGTAGACTACTCGTGGCTATCATGTGGATGGAGTGAAGGTTCATTTATGAGACAAAGTGAAAGACGTGACTGGGATTTTACGAGATATAATCAAAGACTTGAATTGGAACTTTGCTTCGGGGGACCTTGTTTCATTTTTAAATGAGATTGATACAAGACAACTTGGAACTCTACTCATATTCCTTGTTTCATTTTTTAATGAGCTTGACACAAGACAAGGAACTATGCTCATACTTCTTATTTCATTTTTTAACAAGGTTGACGTAAGACTAGGAACTATCCTCGTATTCCTTGTTTCATTTCTTAACAAGGTTGACACAAGAAAAGGAGATATCCTCATGGGCGTTGTTTCATTTTTTAATGAGGTTTACACAGTAAAAGAACTCTCCTCATAGACACTTGTTTCATTTTTTAATGAGCTTGACACAAGACAAGGAACTATGCTCAGATATCCTTGTTTCATTTTTTGATGAGGTTGACACAATACAAGGAGCTGTCCTTGTATTCCTTGGTTTCACAACTCATAAGAGGTCATGAAGGAGAGATCTGGTTCCAATGCCCCTAGTACATGATGTACAACATCACTGAAGTTATCATCAGTTGATGTAGATATGGAATGGGTTGTGACATAATTGACATGTGGCAGGGATGATACCATTGGTACAAAAGGACCATTTAGGGAATATGGTTGATTAGAAGCCATATTTGGACCGAGAAATGAAAGCTGGTCAACAATGACAAGTCTACCTTCCTGCAAGAAACAAATCTCTCGAAAGAGTGTTGAAAAAATAGCTCCCATGTCATAAACATAATCACACCCAAGAAGTAAATTGTAATCTAAAGGGCCTGGGACTACCATCACATTCAAATAAATGATTTTTCCTCTCACAGTAATAAGAAATTGAGGAAGGATCCCTAATGGTTGACTATTTCCTCTATTAAAAGCCAACAAATTCTGGGTAACAGGCATAAGCGATAGTGAACAGAGTGCTTTCCAAGAAGTTGAGAAAAGGATGCTCATAGATGCAACTTCATCTACAATAGTGCCAGGTACAAACCTATACTATGATCTGGAAAGGCACATAAGAAGGAAGACAAAATTCGTCCAATCGATTCCAATCAAAGGAAGTGACCAGACTACTTGGAGGGGGTATCGTAGAAACATGAGAATTAACCCCTTGAGTTATGATAATGGGAGGATTTTCCTCATGTCTTGATGGAACAGGAGGATTTCCCCCAAGCTCATTTGAATCTGGAGAAATGAAAATAACCTAAGTGGTATCATATTCACTCTCTTCAGGAAAGGTATGATTAACTGAAGGTGAAATCAGGTCAACTGTTTCCTTGACCTATTAATCTAGGTCAGGTATAGACTCATAATATTCACTTTCAGAGAGAGTGGGTTTGACTGACAGTTGATTTTGGTCAGTCAATTTATCAACTAGTGAAGGATTAAGGGATAGTCTCCTGTAACCAGATGGAATTCGTTGCGGAGAAGTAGGAAGATTAGCCAACACTTTTTTTGCTTCATCCAAATAGGGACAAAGGTGAATGGGGTGATTCCCTTCACATAACCTATAGGGAAACTTAACTCTACCCTTCTTTCCATGAACTTTACTACCACTAGTTGATGGTGTGTCACCAGCGTGATCTCTAGAAGTTGATGACACAGGACAATGTGAACGAAAAGACCATTCTTCTAATATCTGAGGAATATCAAGACAATTTCTAAGAATATGGTCTCCCACACAAAGTTTTCATGGATATCGAACTTTGGGAGGATTAACAGATGAATTCTCATCAGATGTTACATTCAAAGCAATGGTTGCTTAGTTGTCCCTCTGTTGAGTTTGCATATTCTTTTTCTTCTTCCCTTTATTCTTCTTCTTAGCCACCTAGTTACTAGTACCAATACTTTCACCAGGCAAAGAGGAAGAAGGGTAGGAAGAAATAACCAAGGAAGAAGACAAAGGGTCAACTTTAGGATCAACTAGAAGTTGATTTTGTCCAGATGGAGGAGTACTCAATTGTGGAGAAATCACGATATTTTGAATCAAGGAGGCTAAAAGCAACCATACTGGCAAGCCAATGGTAAGTCCTAGTAGGGATAATGTAGCCATATAAGGAGCACCAATATTTCTGAAAGGAGGAAAAGGACTAGGATTCCCATCAAAAGGAATTCCTTAATCGATGGACTATGTATTTGTCACCATATGTTTCAACCTAAGATCAACTAAGGAGTAAGTGTGGAGGATGTTATCCACCGTCAATTAATTTTATTTTAATCAAAGTAACAAAACAAAACAAAAGAGGGATAGTCTAGGCAAAAGGTTTACCAAGAAACTGTGAACTGCAGAATACCTCCCGACGAACCGAGAACTACAGGTAGGCAATCTCCCAAAATTTTGTGTTCGGCTTATCAAAATGTACAAGGCGGCCAACTCAGTTACCTAAATATGGATAGCAACCTAGTTTTGTCCTCCTATGTATACCTAAAGGTACATGGAGGCCCAATCTTATAAGCGTTGTCTAATGCAAAACTACACAGTGAGAGAATTCCCATATACTTTACGTACTGTAACACTGCCCTATATACCCGAAGGTACGTGGACGAGCTACACTGTACTCACATATGGGGAATGAGGTATCAAACTCGAGATGTATTGCAGACAAGTTAGTCGCAATTGCTTTGTTTTATGACACCAGAATGTGTCTCTAGCCTAGAGCCACTAAATATTTTTTGTTAGGTGACAATCCTCCATTAGGTAAATATAGTTAAATTTTAAGTTGATCTTCTTTAGAATTTTCCTTTCAAGGTTCACCACGTGATGTGTGTTTTAAATTCCTGATATGCAACTAATATGATAAGAATTATTTTGATTCAATTGAACAACTAAAACCTTAGCTAGTAGGGATAGAGTAATTAGATCTATGGTAAAGAGAAAAGAGCACATCTAATGCAATTTCGCTAGCTATTCCTTTCAAGCATTAACAAAATACAATATGAACGATGCAAGTTTTTATTTTTGATTCCCTTAATGTTATGATGAAAAAAAAAGGAAACTAATGGACATACAATCAATCAATCCTTTTATGAGAACGAAGACTTTACAACAGTTCAGTTTCAAAGGAAAAGAAGACTTTACGACACTTTCTTTCGAACAAATATTAATCAACTATATTCTAACTTTGACTATAGATTGATAATGACAAATAAAACATTCAAGAAACATTAATCAATCAAGTCAAAGTACGACTAAACAAGATAGAAACCTATTCTCTGAGACATGGAATTCATTGATCAATCAGCAAGAAAACAAACAAAGAAAATTTTGGCAAAACACATTCTAAAGGTGGGAAATTGACCCTAGGAGGATCAACGTAGCCCTAAATGGGAGACAGTGCACTTCAGGACACTTTCCATAAGCCAGGGGTGCTCTGCAGTGCACTGTGTCTCTCATAGGCTTGCATCGGTTACAGTGAGCCATTTCAAAAGGAAATTTGACACAATTTTGACCAAATTTTCAATGCAAAAGAGCTAAATTAGAATATATGAACACAAGTAAGGTCCGCAAGGATGTCCTAGGAGGTGGATAAGCTACTAGGAAAGAGGATCTTCCCCAATAGAGTCACCAATTCTTTTTGGAGAATTTGGTATCTACACATAAATACTAATTCCCTAGATAAGTAGCGATATCTAGAACAACAGTTTAAATTGTTTTAGTCTTTTCCTATAAGGAATATATAAGATGAGAAGGTGATAATACCTACTTGTAGTTGCACTTTCCTCTCATCTCCTTTGTGTCAATCCCATCTCTCCTTCCCGTACTTAATACGCTTGAGAGGTACGTGTTAACACAACAGAAAACAAAGCATTATAAAACAATACAAACATATGGGCGAAAGCATGGAAAATTTTAGGGGCTAATGTTCGCCCAATGGGCTAATTTTCCATGATTTTTCCGAAAAACGATTCGCCAATTTCCAATTTTTATAAAAGATGATTCGCCCAAATTTTAGAATATAAAATTATTTTACCTTAAAAATCGCCAACATTATATAGTGGCTATATGTTAAATCATTATAAATTTGAATAATTTTACAAATATATCATTGAAAATCTTATAGTTTGCATATTAGGGATTAGTGAGATTCGCCAATGTTTCTAAACTTCAAGAAAATTTTCCATCCTTAAAATTTTCCTTGGGCGAAAGGTTCAAACACTTTATTGAATAGAAGAAGGAATTACAACCATTTTTCTCTGATTGAAAGCCATTCCTCTATCTTGGATCCCATCCACATCACATCAAAAGGATGAAAAACTTGTAGCATTACAATACGTGCTTCAAAGCCAAATCTCATAGCAGCATTATCTCCTTACAATTCAACATAATCCAACCCCTTGATCACATAGATGAGTGGTCAATTTATAGAAAGATGCAGGAGGTTTTTTCATAAATGCTGGCATTGAATGGCATTCCATACTTAGAATTAGTTCCATGGAGGAAGGGGTGAGAGGATAGGATGCACCTTAAATCATTCATCATCCATTTTGGAGCTCATAGGAGTTAATAAGTGAGGGAACCTTCTAGATGACTCCAAAAGGTAGGAATTTCCCCAAACCCTATGTGAATTTCGCTCAATCTCACCCAGATCATGTGAAAGGAATCCTAAGTGCTCTACAGAGCACCCTAGCATGGACTTAATTGCTCTGCAGCACACCCTTACATGGGCCTTCTTGCGTTGGTCCCTCTAGAGGCTATTTCTGGATGTCTTCAATTCATGAAACTCTCTGGGAAGGAGGCATTCAAAGGGGTGACTTGTTTAGGGCATGTAACAACTAAAATTAGGGTTTGATGAGACCTAAACCATTGATCTAAATGATGGGATTTATGTTCCCAAATGGATCTGTGACAGGTTTCTTATATTTTTTCTTCAGCATGAATCTCATTATGATTCTCTTCTCACAATCCCTTATCTTTTGAGTTACTTAATGTATGTTTAGGAGATGATATTTTCTATCTTCAATGATAAGTTTTATAAATTTATCAATTTTTTTTGAATGATGTCATGTATGGTTACTATTTTTATATTAATACTTTATCATTCCTTAGGTAACTTAGATCCCTTTTTAACCTTTATTAAATGTGTTGGTCAGGGAGATTTTGTTTAAATCTTATAGCTTATTTCTCAAAATATGATAATTATGAGATTTGAGTTGAGTAGTCACTAGCGTGGTTCAAGTATCACGAAAGAGACATAACTTTACTTAATTGTGGTCTTTTTACTTTAATTTTGGTTGCATTAGAAACAAGATTCAACAATTCCATGGCCTTAAAAATCCTTGACATAGACATGGAGGAAGTTTTCTGCCTCCACCAAAACCTAATGTTTCTAGCACAAACTCAACTTCCTCAAGAAAAGGTTTGAATCTCGGATTCATACCACCAAACTTCCTTTTGACATGCCATTTGCGTGCTCAAACTCATCACATATTGATAATAAGGTTGATCTTGAGACTTCCATGGGTGCATAGATAAAAAAAAGTTTGCATCATGGATTATAAAGATCTATGTCATCCAAAAGAGTTGGAAGAACATTCAAGCTCATCTATTCATATACCCTTAGAAAAAAGAAGAAAAAAAACATGAACTTTCATCTGAGGATAATAATCGGAATTTAGGTTCTAAGGCATTAAATATCATCCTTGTAGTATGTGTTCCAGTTGGTGGTACCATGATGATAGGTGCTTCTCATTCTATTTCCTTGAATAAGAGAGATATAAGCATGGAATATCCTATCAAGGTTTCAGATTATGATGTTCCTCATAGTGATGACTATAAAATTGGAATGTTCACTGACAAAACTGAGGTATTTTATTCATCTGGTGTAATTTCTACCACTTGTTTCATACCTCCTTATAAATAATATAACATGGATAATTATGGGATTTCAATGGTAAATTTTCAAGCCAGTGAGCAGACTTATAAAGATTCTTTTGGAATATCAGAACAAAAATGCCTGGAAAATCTTCAAAATGATTAATCTAACACTAGGAATAGTATGGATATAGATGCTAGGGAGAGCAACATTATTTAAAATATCATGTCTGTGAACTTTGAAATTTGGGTAGACAATTCAATAGCTACTGCACACAACCTAGCCAAAGTGTTGGTTAGTGAGAATGATATGAAGCCTCGTTTTCCAAAAAACACATAGAGTTCATGGGAATTCCATAGTAGAAAGAAGTCTAGTTTTTCATTTCCAAGAGAAGATGAATCAAAAAATGAATCAAGTAATTTTTCTAGCTCTTTGACATATAAGGGACAGTTTCATTATACATGGTCAAAAGGAAGAGAGGCTTTGGATAGAAGGAATGGTCATAAGCATTTGAATGCATCATTAGATGATGCACGTGCATGTAATAGAGGGGAATTTCAAATACTTCTCAACAAAGATACATATATGTCCTCTTCAGAATCCACAAGTGAGTTGATAAAAAAAAAATTAATGTTAATATTAACACTTTATAGTTATGTTTATATTTCTTGGATTTCTTCGTGTCCAAAATCTGGCTCCAAATTATTTTGCTAATGTTAAGCATTTTTTCTCATGTTTAGGATATTTAATAATTGTTTTAACTTTGTAATGGTTCCTATTGGGTGATTAAAAGTCCACATTTATTTGGATAATATCTTGTGGTTTTCACTAATATGTTTGTGTTTCTCGGGTTTTGTTTGTGCATATACACATGAGACTAGCAATTTTCTTTCATGATGTATGGTTCTAACAATGAACTATATATATGAGTAATGTATTTCTAATCAAGAACTAGATGCATGAGTGTTGTTAGAAAATATTGTAGTGATGAACTACAAAATCTATAAAATGCAACATTTAGAAAAGAACTGGCCCCCTTATTTTTTAGTGGAAATCCCATCTCTTATAAGTCACTTAATTTTCTTGTTATTTCTCCAATGCTTTTAGGGTGTTTTTAGAGTGAGCCAATTTTCTCAAGAAATGTGTTTTATATACTTTAAAAATAAAATAGACGGAAACCTCCAAGGTCATGCAAACATGCTTCTAATGGTACTGGAAGTATAAATTCTATAAGTATTTGGTGGATGGTAGGGTTGTTATACATTGCAACCAGGAAACCTCTATATTCATTTAAACATCCTTCTAATGGAAGTGAAATACAACTTCTAGAATTATTTGTGAATGGTAGGGTTATTAGACATTCCTAAATAGGGGATGGACCTAATAATGATATGGAATTTAAGGTTCCTTGCAATCATTTGTTCAAAAAAAAATAATTCATTTGACATAGTAAGCAATGTATGTAGTAGAATTAATGTCATACTAAAAATGGATAAAGGCATGAATCTGGTTTGCTAAATTTTGTACTCTTATTGATTGAAGATAAGATGTTACTATTATTGATTCAAGATAATATAAGAGAATAAAAAATGTGTGTATTTTTGAAGTTGAAGATGATTTTGTAATATTCCTAATTAGCCATGGCTAATTGGAATATTCGATTTTGTTTGATTTTTGTCTTCTATAGTTATTTGTAAATAAAAAGTGAGGAAGGGGGACATAACTCACTTTAGAATAAAAATTCACTTCCTAGGTAGCACAACGTTGTGACTTAAGGGGGAACCAAGGGGGCCAAAGGGGGACGCAGAAATGGGGCCCACGCAGACACATGGAGTGACTGCGCAGGAGGGAAGGAACACATGGCAAGAAGGGGATCACGCAAGAGAAAGTGAGCCTAGGGATTGTGAGAGGCAGAGGCGATAAAATAGAGATGAACTCCCTCATTTGGGATCATTCTGGCTATGAGCATTTGTGATATTCATTTCGACTTAGAGCATGATGGTTGTTTAGCTAGTCCGCAACACTGTTTAGTGCATTGAGTGTCTATGTTCGAACATCTCACCCTTAGCCCCAGGGGACTTCGAGTGCCTACTCAGGTAAGGTATTTCCATTGGAATTTCAACAGTAGTTTCATCAGAATTTCAGCAACAATTTCATCAACATTTCAGTAGCAGTTTCATCAGCGTCTTTGACGAACTGCATAGAACCCCAAGGGGGTGATTTTCGGGGGTCAGCCATTTCAGAAACACTTTCTGGGTTTTTCTGGGTTTCTTGAGTAGAGTCTGATTCCAGAGTTTCGTCCTTTTCTGAGGAGGGGAGTAGCCCCAAATCCTCATTCGATTTCCAGTAGCAATAGTAGCACGACAGTTTTCCAGCAGCTGGGACGCTGATCAGTGTGAGGCCATTCCAGGAAATATTTCTGGGTTTTTCTGGGTTTCTTGAGTAGAGTCTGAATCCAGAGTTTCAAATTTTTCTGAAGAGGGTAGCAGCCCCAAATCATCATTTGTTTTCTAGAAACAACAATAGCACAACAGCGACATCCATGCAGAGAGGACATTCTTGTCATTCTCAGAGTATTTCTTCACTTGCCTTGTGCAAGTCGAGGTGCCATCTCTCTAATCACCTCTTGTACTCATTTATTGCTCAGTATAATAAAATGGCTTAGCATTTCTTGCTGCATTTCTTGTGTATATGCTTATATTTCCAGTTTACATTATTATATGATGTTCCACTATTATTTTATCACTTCTGGGTTATTATATCATTTACACATATTTGGTTGGAGATTTTTCTAGTGTTTGAGGAATATTCCGGGTTAGGGATATTACAATGGTATCAAAGCATAGATTTGGCTCAACCTGTGGAGCTAGCAATCTATGACATCGGGGGAAAACCTTGTATATGTTACATAGGTCAGAGATACAGAGACACTGGGCGTAGGTTGGAGAACACTTATGGAGAGGGAGATTGTGTTCCGGTGGTGGATGTAGAAAAGGAGGAGCTATGGTGGACATGGATCAGGAGGATCCGATGGTAGATGATGAAGGGAAGAGATTTGCAGATATGCTCCTCAAATCCATGCAGGACCTGTCAAGGCAGATTGAGGTAATGGGGTAGAGATTCATGGCAGTAGAGGCTAGACAGCATGAGAGCCCATAGGTTTTTCAGGTTGGTGAGGGATCGGGCACATCCCACCATTTTGCAGAGTAGCGTGATACCACGTAGCAGGTGGCCTCACATGCCCCTACACGCTCTACCATGCCCACTTTCTTAGGAGCTGACACGGGGGCCATAGCCCAGCAGGAGGCAGAGCCTAGACATATGGGTGATTATTTTGTAGAGTACTAGGCCTATGGGCAGGAGTTCAGGGAAGCCCTCTCATTCAGAGATTTTGTTCAGCTCCAACGAGATAGTAGACACTGCGACCATCACAGAGGGTACCAGCATTACCATGATGGTGACACCCACTGTGCAGCGAGTAGATTCCACTTACCTACGTTTGATGGTTCATCAAACAGTTCAGCAAAGTCTTGGGTGGAGAAGCTGGACATTTATTTGTAGCTTAACCAAATTTCGGAGACATAGGCCATCAAGGTGGCAACATTGCATTTGGATGGTGAGGCCCAGGATATGTGGTTTCATGGGATGGTTACATTGGGGCACTCCATAGCAACGTCATATGCCCAGTTTACCAAGAGACTGATGGAGCGATTTGATCAGAGGGATCCAGAGCAGCATTTCGTTGAGATGACGAGGCTAAAAAAAACAGGGAGCCCAAATACCTACATTGCAGATTTCTTGAGGGTCTCCATGATGGTGCCAGACCTCTCGACGGCACGGAGGGTCTATATGTATGTTGAGGGGTTAGCAGAGCCACTTCGGGGTCTAGTCTGATCCACTAGGCCAGCTATGCTCCAGGATGCTATCAGCAGGACCCGGGACTTACAGGATGTCTTACCCAGGGCCCGGACACCTTACCCCCAGAGACAAACTTTCCAGTCTAAGGGGAAGGATGTGAGCATTCCACCTCCAAAGTGGAATCTAGGATGGGTGCAGCTTGACGATAATGCCCAGATGGTTGAGCGGAGAGGTATACAGATAGAGAGCTTCGATGGGTTTTCAGCCTTGGTCCTAGGAGATCAGACCATGGCGTGTGCTTGTTATGTTCCAGAGCTTTCAGTAACGATGGGCACCTACACATTGATTGACCAGTTTTTCGTGGTCGATATTCCGGACACCAACATGATACTGGGTGTTCAGTGGCTTATCACTCTAGGGAAGCCCACGACGGATTGGAAGACCCTGGAGATAGAGTGGGATGATGAGAAGATAGGGAGGCATGAGAAGATATAGGGACAATACACATATCCGCCTCAGATTGTCTCGGTTCATCGAATGGAGGTTGTCTTCCGAAAGGGAGACATAGAGTGGATAGTGGAGCTGTGTGCATCAAAGGCAAGAACTATAGGGTAGATAGTACACCTAGAGATATAGTCTATCCTTGATCAGTATGCCATAGTGTTTGGGGAGAATCCACCAGGATAGCCACCAGATCAGGGGTTTGAGCACACCATTGAGCTTGAGTACGGGATACAGGCTGTGATTACCATCCCCTATAGGCACCCCAAGGCCTATATAGATGAGATAGAGTGGGCTATCCAAGAGTTGCTTGCATTGCCAGATTTCACGCAGCCATTTTTTTTGGAGTGTGATGCGTCGAGAGAGGGATCGGCGCAGTATTGATGCAGGGAGCTCACCCTATAGCATTTAAGAGCCAGAAGCTCCTTCCACACGAGAGGTTGTATTCCATATATGACAAGGAGGTGCTGGCCATCATGCATGCATTGGCTAAGTACCAGTAGTATTTGGTAGGCAACAAGTTTAGGGTGAGGACTGATCACAATAGCCTCAAGTTCCTTTTGGAGCAGAAGTAGCGACAGGAGAGGCAGGAGAAGTGGATCAGTAAGATCTAAGCATATGACTTTAACATTGAGTATGTCAAAGTAAGAAAAACGTGGTAGTAGATTCCCTTTCACGTAGACCAGCCACGTCGTCTCTTATGAGCTTGGATATAGATTGGAGGGCTCAACTCTTAGTAGAGTACTCCAAGTGCAGATTTGCATGTGAGGATCTAGATGGGCAGGTGGTAGATGATAGGTACACGGTGGTCGATGAGATCATCTATTAGAGGGACCAGATCTTCTTGACTAAGGGGTCTCAGCTCAAGAAGAAGATACTCCAGGCATCACATGATTCCCGATTGGCAGGACATCAGGGTTTTACCAAAACCTGCAAGGCCATTAGGGAGAGGTTCTCATGGAAGGGCCTCAAGGAGGATGTACTCCAACACATCTGGGAGTGCGATGTTTTCCAGAGGAACAAGGGAGAGATGAACCATCCCGTAGGATTATTGCAGCCTCTTCCCATTCCAGAGGGGAAATGGGAGAGTATTTTGATGGATTTCATCACAGGCTTGCCCATGGTACAGGGCAAGGATTGTATCTATCTTCGTTGATCGACTGATGAACTACACACATTTCTTGGCCATATCCGCACACTATACAAAAACATAGGTGGCCGAGCTGTTCTTCAAGGAGATCTTCAAGCTACATGGTCTTCCTAAGACCATCGTTAGTGACAGGGACAGTCGTTTCATGGGCGGGTTTTGGCAGGAGCTTTTTTGATTGGTGGGGAGGGAGTTGACACCAAGTACCAACTATCACCCATAGAAGAAAGGACATATAGAGATAGTTAACAAGTGGCTAGAGGGCTACTTCTGTAACTACGTCAGTGGGCAGCGGCCAGCATGGCTAAAGTGGTTGCATCTCAGGGAGTGCTGCTACAATACTTCACATCATATTTCCATTGGTATGTCACCATTCTATGCCTTATATGGGTATCATCCTTTATCTTTTGTCGACATGATTTTTGGTGATAGTAGGGCTCCTAGAGCCAAGATTTGGATCCAAGAGAGTCAGGATATCCTCCGAGCTCTCAAGGATAACATGGCTATAGCACAAAACCAGCAGAAGTTGTATGCCTATAGGGGTCAGGTGGAGAGGCAGTTCGAGGTATGGGACATGGTCTACCTATGATTACAGCCATACCGACAGGGATCGCTGAATCATAAGGGGGCTGAGAAGCTCAAGCCCCGCTTTTTTGGGCCATACAAGGTGATACGCAAGATTGGACAGGTTGCATATGAGTTGGAGCTACCCCAAGGCAATAAGATTCATAACATTTTTCATGTATCATGCATGAAGAAGGCATTAGGGCAGGAGGTGATGGTGACGGATGAGCTACCACCCATGGATGATGAGGGGCATTTGGTATTGCAGCCAGAGGCTATCAGTGACTCTAGGGAGAGACGGTTGCGGAGCAGGACAATCCGGAAATTCTTGGTGAGGTGGAAGAATTTCCCAAATGAGGATGCCACTTAGGAGAGTGAGGAGATCTTACAGCATCCATCACTTCAGTTGCTTGAGGACAAGAAACATTTTGCCGGGGGAGACTGTAATATTCCTAATTAGCCATGGTTAATTGGAATATTTGATTTTGTTTGATTTTTACCTTCTATAGCTATTTGTAAATAAAAAGTGAGGAAGGGGGACATAACTCACTTTAGAATAAAAAGTCACTTCCTAGGTAGCACAACATTGTGACTTAATGGGGAACCAAGGGGGCCAAAGGGGGACGCAGAAATGGGGCCCACACAGACACATGGAGGGACTACGCAGGAGGGAAGGAACACATGGCAAGAAGGGGATCACACAGGAGAAAGTCAGCCTAGGGATTGTGAGAGGCAAAGGCTATAAAATAGAGAGGAACCCCCTCATTTGGGATCATTCTAGTTATGATAATTTGTGATAGTCATTTCGACTTAGAGCACGCTAGCTGTTTAGCTAGTCTGTAGCACTGTTTAGTGCATTGAGTGTCTCCGTTCGAAGATCTCACCCTTAGCCCCGACAGACTTCGAGTGGCTGCTCAGCAAGGTATTTCCATTGGCATTCCAATAGTAGTTTCATCAACATTTCAGCAATAGTTTCATCAACATTTCAGCAGCAGTTTCATCAGTGCCTTTGAGGAACTGTGCAGAACCCCAAGGGGGTGAATTTTGGGGGTCGGCCATTTCGAAAAATATTTATAGGTTTTTTTAGGTTTTCCGGGTAGAGTCTGATTCCATAGTTTCAGCCTTTTCTAAGGAGGGGAGCAGCCCTAAATACTCATTCGATTTCCAGTGGTAGCAGCAGCATGGCAATTTTTCAGCCACTGGGACGCTGATCAGTGTGAGGCCATTCCAGGAAAACGTTTTGGGTTTTTTTGGGTTTCTTGAGCAGATCCCGAATCCAGAGTTTCAGCTTTTTCTGAGGAGGGGAGCAGCCCCAAATCATCATTTGTTTTCTAGCAGCAGTAGTAGCATCCACGCAGAGAGGCCATTATTGTCATTCTGAGAGTATTTCTTCACTTGCCTTGTGTAAGTCGAGGTGCATCTATCTAATCACCTCTTGTACTCATTTATTTCTCAGTTTAATAAAATGGCTTAGTATTTCTTGCTGCATTTCTTCTGTATCTACGTATATTTCTGGTTTACATTATTATATGTTGTTCCACTATTATTTTATCACTTTTGGGTTATTATATCAATTGCACATATTTGGTTGGAGATTTTTCTGGGGTTTGAGGAATATTCCGGATTAGGGATATTATAGCTTTTTAACATTAGAGTAAATGACTAGGTTATATTCTTGGCTAGTTCGCAGTTTGGAAATAATTCTAGAAAATGGCTATGTGAGAAATAGGAATTTATGGGGTTAAAATTATAAGATTTTAGGTTAACATTACTAATTTATTGAGTAAGTAGGGTTTATATATATATATATATATATATATATATATATA
>APFE031235490.1:49733-60780 GCA_000404065.3 Pinus taeda | reverse complement strand
TTAATAAAGCTATTCAAGTTTTCCTCCATATTCTTGTATGTTTGCTTATATATGCATTTGTATGGTTAACACACATCTAGTCCTGTGTTATTTATGAATATAGATCTTTGTTCTTAGATAGTAGTATGTTGGTGTGATTCCACAGGTGCTATTTGAAGCTGGGTAGATGAAGAAGAAGCTGCAAAGCTCTATCAGGAAGGAGAGGAATCAAACAAGGAAATCAAGTGCAAGACTAAGGTTGGTCTCCTTTGTTCCACTCTTATCTATTTTCATAAAGGAAAACGAAAGTAGACTTTACTTGTTTGTTTCTAGGATAGCTACCAGTCTTAGTGGGAATGGAAACATCCGAGTGGACACTATTCCTGGTAACAAAATGGCGACCATACTGGGGAGCGACTAGATTGTTTGTTAGCCTATCTTTGTTTATTTTATAAACTTATAGACGAAGCCTGAAGCCAAGCCAGCTAGCCTTTGAACTGCATTTGTTATACAAATGAAAAGTAGATCGATGATGTTTCAGTCTATCTCCAGGTGGTGGCTCTAGTAACCTCCTTAGATCAACCCCTATGATTTACATATATTGAACATCACTTACTCGGCCTAAATCCTTGAACTGAATTAAAAATTGTGAGTAAAAACTCGTTTAAAGTCTCGCACTAGTACCATCGCACCCTGCCTTCAAGGCAGTCTGTATGCATCGCACTTCCCGAGTGCAGTAGGTGCGTTTCATACTCAATTCACTGTGTGACAGGTGCGATGGTCAGGGAAGGTTAACTTTACCTTCAGACTTTGGTTTTTTCCTCACTATTTTCAATCCTATTCAAGAATTTTGTTGTCTATGGTCAGTGTATCTCTGTGAAAACCCCTTCTCTTACATTATTCCACCTCCATAGTGCAAAGAACTGTAAGTTTTTTTATGTATTGTGCACCATTTTCAGTTCTCTTTCGCAAAGAAGTAGCATAGTCGAACTGTCGTTTCTTGATCTGAGAGTGTCTTAGCTGTTGTTTTCAGTCATAGAAGACAATCCCATTGTTCTTGATAGTTGATTATATAGTTACTAATGCATATGTTTTGAATTAGTAGTTTTTAAAGTGTCGAAAAGCAATTTTCATTTCAAAATTGCAAAGTGTCTCTCTTACCTTCACTTCATTTTGAAAAGAAATTTGTTGAGTATTGTCACTTTGAAAATAATTTAGATTTGCACATAGCTTTCTTATCATCATTCATATATTAAGAAGGCTGAAAACAAATACATGTATGTGCATTTGCATTTAGACTGCTTGGTTTGATTTAGGACAGTGCATTTAGCGTGTGCTCTATGCTTTGTGCTCTTTGTTGAAAGATTCTTAACCTTCTTTCCTTAGTACCTAGGATTTTCATTGCCAAAAGAAGATTAAATGTTTGTTTATCATCTTAGACTGCATTTTAGGAATTGTATACACATCATGCGGTGAACCTGAAAGACAAATTTTTAAGCAAGATCAACTTAAAATAAATTTAATGTATCTAACAACGCTTTTGAACCTAACACACAACATCTAGAGGTCTAGGCTAGAGACCTATTCCGGCGTCGTAAAACCTGGTAACTGTTGTTTTCATTGTTGTTTGGGTGATTACTCCACTCTGAGACAACAAGTGACGGTACAGACTTGTGTGCCCACGTACCGTCGAGTATATATTGGGATACCACAATAGGTTGCATCCTTTATCCTTAGGAAGTCGTGCTTGCCACCCTATCGATCGCAATGCACTGAACATAGCATTCGTGAAGATTGAATGTCGTACCATAAAAAGTATTTTGTAGTTTTGTGATTGGTTTCATAATCCCCTCTACCTAGATCTCCAGAGAAGTCCATTTTTCTCCTTTTCAGACTCCTTAAAAGAAAAGGTCCTCTGAGCACTTGTCACTTCAGGCTCAATAAAAATCGAAGGCGACTAGAGTCATCTTTTGTTTTTTCTCGAATCTTTAAAATTGAAAAAATAAGTTGTGTCAAAGTGTCTAAAATTCATTTAATTCGAAAAACATTTTTCTCTTTTATTTTGAGTTGATCAAGTAATCCGCAATCGTGGAAGAATGTCAATCAAAACCCTGTCGTTCGTGGAGACTTACGAGTCAACCGTCGTTGACTTCGGAAGCGAAACCATTCCGGACAAAGCGACCTCGTTTGACTGGATCAAAGTCCCCTAGGTTGGTTGGAGCAAGCACTCCAACATCCTCAGAGACTCCGGTTACTCCGAACATTTCTGGTATCCCTGCCTCTACAGAAGAAATTCCGCAACAACAAAAGGACATTACAACTGATCCTAGTGTGATGGTAAACACTTCTATTCCTGAACCGGCTCCATCTACAACTAATTCAGAAGGTGTTACTCCCCAACCATCTGTTGCTGCAGAACTTATATCTTCTTTGGCACCAGAAATATTTTATGGACCTGACGGTCTGCCTCTTCCTCTTGGATTGATTGCCATAGAAGAGATTGTGGAAGATCCTCCATCTAAAACTCCAACGCAACTTGGAGCTAGGATCGCCCTGTATCCTTCTTCATCAGAAGATATTCACCTGCCACAGGAAGTTCTTGAAGAATCATTGAGGAATATTTTGGATAGGCTTAATATGTTTGAACAACCGTTGACATCAAGGAATATGTTACCCGACACAGCAGCAGCAGAAGCTCCTTCTGCTACTCCGAAAATGTTCGTCGGCATGCCATCTATCCCAACCAGCTCTTAATCGCTAGATGGAGTCCATCTAGGGGCTATTTTGATAGTATGGAATGTTCCCGTTTGTTCATCCAGAATTATATCTAGAATCTCTTACGTTGAGTCTCAACAAATTGATCCTTCGCAAGGTCAATTTGGGAAAACTGGTTCCCAAAGGTAAAACATTCCTTTGAGTACTGGATTACCATGGTATGGAGGGCTGTATAACCTTTCATTGCCTTCCTTGGAGGGACAACCATGCGTGAGTTCACAACAAAATTTGGGTTATGCTGAAATCACGACAAGCGGTTGGGTGCCAATCCTGCCTCAACAACCAAGAGTTGTATGCTCAATGCAACAAGGTTTACCTATGACCAATATATCCACTACGTTGGCTATTGTGGCAATATTGCAAGTACAAGCGCTACCAGTTGTATGCTAAACTCAAGTTTCACAGGTTTTAATGCAACAATATCCTGTACCTACGACACAACCACAATCACCAACTAGTGGAATGGCACAGGTTCAAATGGGGAACGCTAACCCCCATCTTGGTCAAACAGTCAGTACTGGACAACAAACCATGGCTTCACAACCATGGTTGGTGCAATACCAACAACCACAATTCCAGCAAGCTTACCAAGGATATGAGCAACAAGTCTTTGTAAGTAATGGGCAGCCGTATCAACCATATCATAATGGTTATGCCCATCAACCTTACCAAAGTTACCAACATCAAATGCATTATGCTGGTATGCAAAGACCAACTACTCAAGCGATTCCATCTTAGCCTGGGTATGCTCAACCAAACCTGAATCAGCAGTTTCCTTTTGTGGCAACTTTAGATTTATCAGATCTAAGTCGACTAACAAATGATCCAATTGCCTACGCCCCTTGGTGGCCGGCGATTTCGCATAAAATTCCATATGATATTCCTAAATTTAATGGAAATCCGGGCAAAGACCCATCGAATCATGTGACCTTTCATCTATGGTGTTTATCAAACACTCTCAATGATGATTCAACCAGGCTTCACCTCTTTCAGCGAACACTAACTGGTTCGGCAGCGAAGTGGCATATTGAATTGCCTAGAGCTCTGTTTGATAACTTCAGTACCCTAGCCACAACCTTTTTAACCCATTTTCAGTTACCTATAAGGTACGAAACATGAACTGAGCTACTTACCAATTTCAAACAAATGACGGCCACTCACATATTCGATCATATTCATGAATGGCGACGTCATCGTAGAATGGTAAAAACGTATGTTCCTGATCAGCTATTGGTTGAATGGTTTATTAAGTCACTGTTACCTGCTATTACAGAAGATGTGGCAAAGGGAGGAGTCATCACTGAAGAGTAATTTATTGCTCGTGCACAATATCTAGACTTGATCTATACTCAGTCTGGCATGCTCTACGATGAAATCCCTGATGCTCCTAGACCAGATTTTTACGTTCTCTGCCTCCTAAATCAAACAAAGACTCTCATGCTGGCGATGGCGTGATAGGTATGACAAGCACTAAAACCGTAAACGCTACATCGAAAAAGGCCCGAACAGTTTTGAGTCAAAATGCAAATGAATAACTTCTAGCCTCGAAAGTAAATGCTGTGTCGACAAACAAAGGCAAAGAACCCAAGCAACCAGGAGGCAAGAAGAAAAAACAAGGGAAGAAGAAAAACTAGGAGGACTCATCTCCTAAAAAATCTTCTGCAAACCCTTCTGGGAATAGGAAACCAAAAACTCCATGTCGTATATGTGATGAGGATCAGTGGACTAGTGAGTGTCCATATAAAGATGAACTTAGAAAATCCTTCAAAAGTTCAAAAACCTCGGTTGTATTGACTGATCCATTTCCAAACCCAGGAACAAATCTGGTTGCTAGCGAAAATGCTTCCACATCCCAAGTGCTAATGTTGTCAGTCTCGAATTAACTGAATGATGCTCTCATATCGACAAGGAGTAAAGATTACGGGAATCCACAGACGTTGAAAAACAAGGATAATGATCAACCTAGCAGTACAACAACAACTTCGACCGAAGTTGTGCCACCCATCATTCCTGAATTAACAATAAAACCACCAAAGGGAGTAGTACACAAATTGACATTTAATCCTCGTGCCTGAGTAGCACAACATTATAATATAGTGGAGGATTTAGCCCAATTGCACTCCGTGATGTCGAATCTTGAGGTACTACAAAATTGCCCCTCCCAAAAGCAGGCTTTATTATCAGCAATAGGTGGGATTGACCCAACGGATTCCAATCTTGTATCTTTGAATCACAAAGGATACGACCCTCAGTTACCAGCTCAACTAGCTTTCCTCATTCAAGTGAAAGCCCTCAACAAAACTGTTCATAGAACAATTATTGACGACGGGGCATCCACATGTATCATGTCGACGAGTTGCTAGAAAACTCTAGGGTCTCCATCCTTGTCACGATCATCGATGACATTAAAAGCATTTGATGAACGAACATACACCCTGTATGGAATATTAACTAACTTGCAAGTTGAATTGGGGGCAAAACAGTAGAAATCAATGTTGAAGTCATCGACGGAAACCTCGATTACAACATCCTACTAGGAAGACCCTGTATATATGCCATGGCAGCCGTTGTGTTGACCTACTTTAGGAAAATTGCATTTCCTTCCCAAGGAGGAATTACAATCATCGACCAACAAATCTTTCTCCCTAATAGTTTGCAAGTTACAGGAAGCATTCTGATGATCCATGGAAGCCCTAGCATGCTTCAAAATATCGGAGTAGGCCTACTAAAAGACCCCACATTAATGGGAACTTTTACCCTATCACCTCCAACCAATTTGGCGGAAGTGCCTAACGTAGGAACCTGCAATATGATATCTTCCATTCAAAAGATGTCAGAAAACGATGTTAAAAAGATCATCTGTAGGTATTGCCTCTAACCCCACTCGAAATATTATAGCAATCAATGTTTTTAGCATGGGAGGCAAACCTGCATCAACGCTCATCAAGCGTTTGGATAGATAGATCTAAGGAATATGGCACCCCTTCACATCCTTGGTCGCAAGTACATTCTACAGACGAAGGAATCATTCAATTGATGATGATTGATGGGGCACCATGGGAATATTACCACCATCGTTCCCATCTTCTGAACTGGAAAGAAGATAATTCCAACAACCTACACCATCCTTCATTATTTGACTTTCTGACGAATACTGTAGATACGGTCGATTCCGAGAGAAACCTATCCAATATCGAAGAGATTACTGCCATAAATATCTCAACCAAAACAGATGTTGTAGAGAATATTCATGTTGGCAAATCTTGTTCTTCTTCATAACTAGAAATATATAGTGCTCTCTTTCGCGAGTTTAGAGATGTCTTTGCTTGGTCATACGATGAAATGCCAAGTATTGAATCAAGCATAGTTGAACATGAAATTAAGATGTATCCAGATGTCAAACCAGTACGCAACGGCTACGACAGGTGCACCCCAAGAAAGTCGTTGCCATCAAGGCGAAAGTTGAAAAACTCCTCCATGTTGGTTTTATTTACCCCGTTCCTCTAATTGATTAGGTATCGAATATTGTTCCTGTGATGAAGAAACAAGGAATGATTAGAGTGTGTGTTGATTACAGGGATGTAAATCAAGCTTGTCCGAAAGGAAACTACCCTACACCCTTTATTGACCAGATAATTGATGAATGTGCCGGATGCGAAATCTTTTCATTTATGGATGGATTTTTTGGGCATAATCAAATAAATATCCGCCCATAGGACCAGTGAAAGACTGCATTCATTTGTCTGTGGGGCACATTCGCATATCGTAAGATACCCTTTGGTTTGAAGAACGCAGGGGCAACTTTCCAGAGAGCTATGAACTATGCTTTCCACGACATCAAAAAACATCGTTAAACCATATCTCGACGATCTTCTAGCTCATTCGCGAAAGCAGGCCGATCATCCGCAACATTTGAGAGTGATATTTCTACATTGTCGAAACTACAAGATACGCCCCAATCCAAACAAATGCGTGTTTTGTGTCAGTTATGGTCGTTTACTTGGCTTGGTGGTCTCCAAAGATGGGATTCGTCTCGACCCATGCAAGGTTCAGGAAATCATCGATTTTCCTCCACCTTCAAACTTGCTTTAGATTCAGAAACTCCAAGGGAAAGCAAACTTCCTTAGGAGGTTAATTCCAAAATACGCCGAACTAGCTAAAGGTTATACTTGTCTATTGAAAAAAGAAGTACCCTTCATTTGGGATCAGGTCGTGCAAGCTTCCTTTGATGCTTTAAAGCAATCTCTAATACAAGCGTCATTAATGTTAGCTCCTGATTGTCAAAAAGACTTTAACCTATATCTGGCTACAGTAGATACGACCATAGAAATGGTTTTAGTTTAAGAGGATAATGAAATTGAACATCCTATATATTATTTAAGCCAAAACTTAAATGATACGAAAATGAAATACTCCTACGTTGAAAAGCTCGCCCTAGAAGCTATTCAAGCGATACAAAGATTTCGACACTACTTCCTCTTCAGAAAAACTACCATTTTGTCAGATTGCAACCCCATGACTTATATATTGGCGTGACAGTTGCTGGGGGGAAAATATTCAAAATGGATAGCAATTCTAAAAGAGTTTGATATGGAATTCAAAAAATCCAAATCGAAAAAATCCCTCGTATTCATGGAGTTACTATGTAATCTCCCATTTTCGTCCACCGATGCAACATACGAAGAAGCAATCGTGGATGAAAATTTGTTTTTGATATCTTCAAGCGATCTGTGGTATGGAGATATAATCGTCTATCTCCAGACACAAACATATATGTCTAACACCTCACGCTCCGAACAATGACAGATTCAATACCAAGCGAAAGACTATGTGATTTTCGGTGATACCCCTTACCGTCGTGGTATCGATACAGTTCTGAAGAGGCAAAAAAAGTCCTGAATGACTATCATTCAGGCACATGTGGGGGGCATCAATCTGGTTATGCTACGGTGCAAAAAAACTTGAGAACATGATACTTCAGGCCAACAATGTTCAAAGATTGCATAACCACAATTAGAAGTTGCCATGCTTGCCAAATTTTCGATAGCAAAACTAGAAGACCACCCACACCACTGCAACCATAGATTTCATGACATGTAACCCCACCTTGGCTGGGGGGCATGGGTATATCATAGTCACGGTAGAATATTTTACCAAATGGGCCGAGGCGATGCCTACATTAAACAACAACGAGGAAACGACTGCCCTTTTATTTTTTAATCACATAGTCTCCAAATTTGGCGTTCCACAGGCCATAGTCATAGATCATGGATCACATTTTCGCAATCACATTATGGTTGAGTTGGCTGCCAAATTAGGACTATGCAACGAGAGCTCTACTCCATACTATCCACAAGCTAATGGACAAGTTGAGGCGATCAACAAACTCCTGAAATGCATGTTGCAAAGGATGATCGGAGTCCATGAACGGAGTTGGCACCTGATCCTGTACTCGGCCTTGTGGGCATACCGACCATCGATAAGAAATGCAACTGAGTTTACACCTTTTAGACTTGTGTACGGTCTGGAAGCAATCTTACCTGTTCAAGGTGAAATCTCATCTCTCAAACACGCAGTCGACCTTCTCCCCAGAACCTCAGAAGAATAGGCTCGTTTCTTGGAACTAATCCAATTGGATGAAACCCTTCGCGATGCAGCTTCAACTAACGAAGCTCATAAGAAACGAGTCAAAGTGCAGTTCGACAAAAATGTCAAACCTCACGTCTTCTCAGAAGGTGACCTGGTCTTACTTTATGACCAGGAATCCGATAAGTTGGGAGTATGGAAACTAAAATCGTTATGGATGGGTCCCTATATTGTTAAGCGTGTATTAGCAAAAGGAGCCTACGGGTTGATGGACTATGATGGGATTCCATTGGCGCAACCTCACAACGGGTTGTACCTCAAGCATTACTATGCTTAATTCCGTATAGTAATCCTCATGCTTTTGCTTTCGCTAAGAGAAATTATTTTGGTTAGGTAATCCACTTTTTTCATTCGTTGTAGATGCAAAACCTGTTGGAATCATTTGTTGGATATGCCGATGGAGCGAGTCGTAGTTCGTAGAACCTGTCTTCTTCGGCATGGGCCTTTTTCGATCCCAGCAGCGAGTTAGTAAGTTTCAGAGGGGTATGTATTAGTCAGGCAACAAACAATATCGCTGAATATAGTGCATTGATAGAAATCCTCTCCGATGCCATCACACATGGCATAGGCCGACTTGTTGTCAGGCTAGACTCACAACTCGTCATTCTACAACTCACCAACATCTATTCTGTACAGAATACAACTATCTATTGCATGTTCCTAAGAGTCAGAATTTTGGAAAGACAGTTCGATTTCATTCAATATCAACATATTTCTAGAAGTTTAAACACATTGACAGACTCATTGGCAAATTATGTGTTAGATAGACATTTGCGACATTTATAAAAAAGAAGCATCACATCAATATATGCAGCAGGATCAATGTATAACCAAAATAAGCCCGAAAATAAATATATACATAACTGTTTATAGTTTATACATAATGTTTTGTAACCAAGACAAAATCGGTCAAATGACCCAAAACTCAAAATGCTAGGGGGCACCCTAGTCTAATGATGCTGGTGATAACAAGTCACCACCTGTGTAATCATGCGTAAAAGCCTAGTCCATCAACTCGGCACTCTAGTAGTATGTCGCTGCAACCGAAAAGGCAGCTCGTCGGTCCTAACATCTGGGATACCAAGGGTAAGACCCTCGATCTGGTCCTGTAGTGTTGAAAGAGTCTCGGCCACATCAAGGTCGTGAAGCATGGCCCTCTCCACAGCCTCTCCTGCTAGAGCGACCGCTGGGTCTCTGCGGCGTACTGCAAGTCGAACTGGTCCAATATTTGCATGAGCACATGATTTTTGATTAGTCTTGGTCAAGAAAACATAAGAAGATTGTAAAGAACAATGAACAAAGATATGGTCAGAAGACTTAACCATAGCACTCGACTGCTCGCCGGTCAGTAGCACCAAATTTGGGTCACCCCGAAAATCCATGCCAACATATGGAAACTTGGCATAGAACATCTCCTAACGATCAAACCACTCGAAGAAAGTATTAGAAAAAGAAATCTCAGGCTGGCCAGCATGCCGAGACATGAGGTCAACCCATCTTTGCATCCGTGGTTCAGTCGGTGGAGGTAGGCCAAGTGAGATGTACTACGGCTGCATCAGTGGGATTCTCTCCAAAGCGAAAACGGTCAAAATAGAACCATAGCTGAAGTTCATGGATCTTCTACTTTTCGCCTTGGTCAGTTGTTCTTTCATCACAGAGAGTACTACATCACACCAGTTGAACACCTTCAGTTCAAGGCATTCCAAAGCATACTGCATGTAAGACCTGTTAGCTATGTGAAGAGCAGAACTACCAGCTAGTCTAGCAAAAGTGAACAGAATGGTCCACAAGGGTCAGTTAGTGACATCTCGGATATTGATCTTGTCATCTGTACTCAGCTGAGATCCCTCTCTACAGTGCTGGCGAATATACTCCCTCACGGACTCACCCCCACAAGCGGAGCCCGATAATGAGAGAGGAGCACCATGCCTTGATAAACCGGTCACAAAATAAATGTCCACGATAGTTAAGGGGATTGATTTGCCCTAATCTGCAACACCTGGTTGATAGGATCCCAGACATTGAGGAAATATTGCAACAAGCTGATTTGTTGCCTCATGCTAGAGATACGAAAAACTTCAACAAGCCACAGTTCCGCAATGTAGCTACTGTGTCCAGATCATGTAAAGCAACAACATCCTCTTCTTCATGCTCGCATTCTCACCATGTAACAACCATTTTTCTCTGATGAATCTCTAAAAAACAAACAAGAGAAGAGTCAGGATCTTCATTTGGTAAAAAAACAGGCACAAATCTGTGAGAAAACAGTGAAAAAGGTTTCCTCCTTGCACCCATCGCACCCCAGTAAGTGTACTGGGAGTGATGCATATTGACTAGTCAGTGAGAGGACCAGTATGCATCACACCTTTTGATTAAGGAAGGGTGTGATGATGCCAGGGAAAGTTGTTCAAACCCCAGAGGCTCAGTAGAGCAAGGAAATAGGCTCAGAATTCAAAAAGAAAAGAATGCAATTTAAGAGCACAAGTTTAACTCCTACCTGGTCCAAACAGCGTCAAGAATTGCCCACAGAATCTCCCGAAATCAGCTGGTGAAAATCGAGGGGGAAAGCACCTCCAGAGCTACAACAAACCAAGTTCAATGAAATAGTAAAATGAGAGGTAAAAGTCACTGTTAATTTACCATTCAT
>APFE031235490.1:0-24867 GCA_000404065.3 Pinus taeda | reverse complement strand
AAAATCAAGATCTCAAGGGAAAACCGTCCAAGACCCCATTGCCCAATGGATTAATCTCACCTGCAGATAGACTTTAAAGAAATCAGAAGCATCCTCCCAACCAAACACAGAAACAACCAAAAATTTCATCTCATAACTAGCCTAAAACCTTCATCAAGAACAGTGACAAACCTTATAGAGAGAGCCCTCTCTGACTACAGCTAGGCTAGAAGCTGTGGCCCAAAGATTGGTTAGTGGTTACCCCGGCCGTATTCCCTAAGGAGTCATAGGGAATAACCTGGGTGTTAACATGTTCCACTCTTGTCTATTTTCATAAGGGAAAATGAAAGTAAACTTTACTTGTTTGTTTCTAGGATAGCTACCACTCTTAGTGGGAATAACAGCATCTGAGTGGACACTATTCCCGATAACAGGGAGTATTTCACTTCCCTTTTGTTTCTAATTGTTTTATGGTGAGCTGTAGTGAGATTTACTTTTTTTTTTTGGATTAATGTAGTCTAGTTCTTTGTTGAGGAGGTAAATCCCCTCTGCGGATAGAGGCAATCCCTACTAGCCTAGACGAGGTCTAGCAACAATCATACAATGCTACAACGCAAGTTCCTAATTGCAAATTAAAGACCAGTGATGAAGACCTACCTAGATTCCAACGCTAGTGCTTGTAGGAGAGATGAGGTCCCCATTCCTTTTCTCCAGCAGATCACGATCCCCACGATCTCCATGAATGGACACCTACACATACAAGAAACGACACAAACACAAACATAAAATCCAGAATATGCAACTATATATCAATCAGAAAGAATATAACTCATCATCATCACAAAGAACAATAAGAGTGGAACCATAACCAATAGTCGTTGATTTACAATAATCAAAGAAGAATACAACCATAGTTCTGACGCTAGATTCTCCTTTGGCTGGGTAGTCAGTAGCACATGTCTTGCAAAGCTTGTTGGGAATAGGAACAAGCCTCTCTCTCTTTGGTTATTGGAAAAGAATCTCCTTACTTGGATTTGGCCTTATGGGGATGAAGAAGGCTCTTGCAGCATGAAGCTCTTAGAAACTTGATAATTCTCAATCTCTGGAACTCTGGAACTAGCTTGCCAAGGAAAATGGACAAACTTTTATAGATGGAGGAAGAGGAGTTGGGATCATCCACATAATCATGAGATTGGGCATATCATCAAGGAAGCTTCCATGAGAGGTGGCAAACCACTTCCTCTCTATGGAAATCCGTAGCCAAACCACCCAACTCAAGATAGATGTAGTCTAGGAATTTGTTAGGACGAAACTTCCGTCATTTGTTTGCTAAAAAACATCGTTGATTATGGTTGGCGCGAGTGTGAACCTGTGACAGAGCACCAACTGGTGCGCCCTCTTTGGAGGATTTCCCCCATTGGCGCGAGGGCTGCACTATGGAACCGCGCCAATGGAAAAGGGGCTATTTTTAGGGTTTTTTAGCAGGAGATGTCTTGAAGGAAAATGAAGCTCATGTTCAAGGGAATGTAATGCAAGTGTTTGTAGGCCATGTCACTTCTCATAGGTCCCAGAATGAGTCCTCCAAGATGCGGGAGAGGGGTAACAGGGACGATGAAAAATTACTGTGTAACAAACCCCCCCTAAATCATAAGGCCCGAGAGAGAGAGGGGTGAAATGCTTTATGAGAACATGTCCAATCGAAAACACTACTGCTAGAAAAACTGCGTGGAGAAGTACAACTGATATCTCAAGTACATGATATATGTGGTATGGGCGCAGCCATCCATAACAAAGTACATAAGAATCTAGATCCAAGGTATGGGCATAGCCGTCTAGTGAGGATCGATAAAGAGATAGGCATGGTCACAACCATCCTATGAATGAGTCATGTAATAATCATAATAATCCACAAAATCGTAGCTTGGATCCCAACAGACAAAATCCAGGGTCTTGTGCTTCCATCTAGATCTGCACAAAGTACAAGTTCAAGCATGCAAATATAGGAGTTGAAGTCGAACATGTAGGAACATCGTCTGATTACTAGCCAATGATGAAAACTGTTAACAGACGCGAGAGGTACCACCAATAGTGACAATGGCCCTCAAGGTACTATAGGTACAATCTACAACGTGCGAATCAGTGAGACTGCATCGAACACTCATAGAATCATTCAATCGAAGGCCAATGATGAAAACCTTGCATCGAATGCGAAGAACCTGCCATTGAGGCATGCAGGCTCCAAGGCACCAGAACGGAGTCTCTAGATCAACCTCCTGGATAATGAGCTGAAGTCGACAGGAAGTGACCTTGATCAAAGGTGGGCCATAGTGTTTCCCACATCACCGACGCAAGACAGAGGAGGATAATATTTTTTTTGAATCAAGATTATGTGAGTTATCAGAGGGATGTTGATTATTTCGCAGAGGTCAACTTCTTTTGAAGATATCGGCGGCACGACAGTGGACTTGGCAGTATTTGACATCAATCGATCAGAGGTCATGGCGACAAGGAAAAGAGAAGATGAGAGGTCAAACAGGATCACCCAAAACCATGGAGGCAAGTGAAAAACAAGATGAGATGTCCCCACCCAGACACGAATGCAAACAAGTGCCATGTTTAAGAGTGACATACTGCTGACACGACAATAATTCTGGATTGTTTTCCCTACCATTTCTAGTGAATACCCCAATTATTTTTATTAACAAGCTTGATGGGGATAGCATATGCTTGTAAAATGTCATTTCGACATAATCCAATGTCATCAAGTTTTAACGAGTCTGACAGAGGAAGAACTCGGCGCCTTTTCATGTTTAGAGAGTTTGAAAAGACAGCAAAAAGTAAACTCGAGGGGTGTCCTTTTTCGTAAATTTGTGTCTCTCGAGCCCAAAAAAGTATAAAACAATGCTTCAAAGAACTACCCGACCATTACGATCAAGGAGTACTTTTCATGATTAGTGATTTCGACTTGAAAAAGTAAAAAAGCAACCAAAACCACGTTGTTTCGTAACCGTTAACGAGCCTGAAATGACAAGGACCCAACGATATTTTCGTCTTTACACGATCGGAAAAGAGTTTAAAGATGACCACCTCTTATTTACGTTTAACGAGTCAAGAGGAATAACTCAACAATATTTTCATCTTTAAATGGTCAAAAAAGAGTTGAAAGCAGACCTCCATTTTTATTCTCTTTAACGAGTCAAAAAGGGAAAAATACTCAACAATCTTTTCATATTTTACGAGTCAGAAAAGAGCTTAAAGGTGACTCGTCCTAAAGGAATGAGTGGTATAAAGGGTAGCAACTAGTTCCGACAATGGTGGAACTGCTCAAAACATGCAATGGTCAAGAGGCTGGCTAACAAAACCACTCTTAATTGCGGTCCCTCAGGAAAGGAAAACAAGCAAGTGAAAGCATATGATCAGCCAAAGAGATGGTGGCGATGGGATGAAAACAACCAAGGCTCATCTAACAGAATTGAGCAGATAAAAATGGCAATCACGAGATGTACACCGAGTATGGGTTCATTTTTACACAAGCTTGAACCATGGAGAACTCTTCTTGGATTCAGTTTCATGTTTACATAAGCTTGAAATGAAAAACTATGCTTGTTATAAGTTCACATGCCCCCAACATAATGATGCAAAATGAGGTACATGCCTCCCAAGCTTCATTGCATTCAACAAAGTGGATGGAATGAAGGTTCACTTTCGAGATCTTGGAAAGACTCGACTTGTATTTTACAAGATCTTAATCAAAAGACTCGATTTGGAAAGGGAGTTGTTTTATTTTTTAATTAGGCTGACATAGTAAAAGAACTATCCTCATAACCATTGTTTCATTTTTTAACGAGCTTGACACAAGATCAGGAACTATGCTCGACTAGACCCAGTTTCATTTTTTAAGGAGCTTGACATAGGAAAGCGAACTATGCTCTGAACGAACTTCATCATAATGAACAGGAAGTCGTTGCTTCCAAGAGTGCCACTCTCGGTGGAAGGATAACATCTTGGAAGTCAGGACCCAATGCCCCCAAGACTATGCACGGCAGCAGCATCACTGGATACAGGCACGGGATAAGTAGCCACGTAGTTGACCTGTGGCGAGGAAAATACAACCAGTGGATAAAAACTAGGAGGGGATGACAACTGCACAGGAGACACTGGGGGACTAAAGAACGATAATTGATCTATAGTCACGATCCTTCCGTTGTGTGGAAAGCAAACCACATGGAAAAGTGAAGAGACAAGGGGCCCCATGGCATAAACATAGTCACGACCAAGGAGAAGACTGAAATCTAAAGCACCTTGGGTAACCAATACGTCTATATAGATGGTTTTCTCTCCCAAATAAATAGGGAACTTTGGAAGGATCCCTAATGGTTAACTGGTTCCTTTGTCAAATTCCATTAGATTTTGTGTGACCGGCACAAGCTGTGGAGAGCCCAAAGCTTGCCAGGTAGTGGAAGGCATAACACTGACAGATGCACCCTCAACCAAGACAGTGCCAGGTACTGCCTTATCGTAGGCATGTACTATAATCTGGAAAGGCACATGGGATGGAAGGCAGAAAGCAGTCAGGTGACTCTAGTCGAAGGAAATTACTAAACTACTTGGTGGGGGAATCATATGATTGCCCCCTGCTCCGAAGAAGGACTCTCGAGATCAGCTGGGATAGGAGAGTCGTTTTCAGAATCAGGAGAATCTGACGAGATTAGAAGAACATGAGCATGACGATCTTCCGAAACAGATTGATTGACGGTTGGTGAACCTGAGTCGGCACTCTTTCCGACCAGTGGTTGGTCTGGAATAGGCTTAGCAGAGCCAGGTTCGAAAAGAGGAGGATGGACAAGAGAAGGATCTAAATCAATCTCCTTGTCGACAAGGAGAGATCTGAAGAGAGCCTCTGATAACCAATGGGGAGTTGGGGTGAAGAAGCTATAAGACTTTCGAAAACAGTGGAAGCTTTATCCATGAGCAGACAAAGGTGAAGGAGATGGTTGCCTTCACATAGCTTACAGGGGAATCGAATCTTCCCATTCTTCTTACCATTGCCAGTTGATAGGGTAGCATCACCATGAGCTTCAGAGGATGATGACGGGTGATCCAGATCGTGAGACCATACTTCTAAGATCCTAGGAATTCCAGGACAATCACTAAGAAGATGGTCATCCTTGCACAATTTACAAGGAAACTTAACCTTCCGCAGAGGACCAGAAGGAGTTCTGGCCTGAGCTATACTTAGGGCAGTAGTTGCACTTTTAGCCTCTTGCTTATGAGACTTCTTCTTCTTCATCTTCTTCTTCTTCTTATTCTTAGCCACCTAGTTACTTGAATCCATACATTCACCAGGCGAAGTAGAAGATGAGGACATAGAAACAGGCGAATAAGGGGAGAGGTCCACATTGGAATCAACATGATGTTGTTCGGGTGGAAGAACTAATTGACCAGTTGTTGAGACATTAGAGACCACAAAAGTTGAGAACAACCAAAAAATCAACCCAATAGTTAACCCAGGAAGGGACAACGTTGCCATGTAAGGAGCACCAACATTCCCAAAAGGAGGAAAATGACCAGGATTCCTGTCAGAGGGGATTCCTGGGTTGGTGAACTCTAGAAAAGTTGCCATCAACAACTGAAAATCACACATGGGGCTGAAAAAGAGTCAAGACACACAATCAAATGGCCAACAAGAAGAATCTAACAGGGCGTGTGATCGTGGGTGATTTGATTTTTACCACATTGAAACTAAGAAACTTCACCATTTCATGTTTTAAGAGTCAAGAAACAGATAAAAGGTGACTCTATCATTTTCAGATTTGAAACAAGCATGAAAGGACAAACTCTTGGTGATCCTTTCAAATTTAGGGAGTTAGAAGAGATCAAATGACTGCTGAGGGATACTAGGCAAAGAGGGTGTACCAAATAACCGTGAACTGCAATATACACCTTGGTTTTAGAAACGAAAGATAAATCAACCAAGGACTTTCCATACGTGAAGGCATTCTCCCTGAATGTTGTGTTCATTGTATCACGGGTATAGGGCGACAAACTCGTCTTCCTATGGATAAAGGATGATAACCTAGTGGGGTCTCCCCATATACGCGACAGTACATGGGAGCACAATTCCGTACTAGACCACTATTGAGTCACAGAAGGAGGAATCACCCAACCTTGAGTGGAAACAAAAGTGAGTCGCCAAATTGTTGAAGAGGTAAATCCCCTCTGCGGACAGAGGCGATCCCTACTAGCCCAGACTGGGTCTAGCAACAATCATACAACACTACAGCGCAAGTTCCTATTGCAAATTAAAGACCAATGATGAAGGCCTACCTAGATTCCAACGCTAGTGCTTGTAGAAGAGATGATGCCCCCGTTCCTTTGCTTCGACAGATCACAATCCCCACGATCTCCGTGAATGGACACCTGCACATACAAGAAACGACACAAGCAAAAACATAAAATCCAACATATGCAACTATATATCAGCCAGAAAGGATATATATCATCATCATCACAAAGAACAATAAGAGTGGAACCATAACCAATAGTCGTTTATTGATAATAATCAAAGAAGAATACAACCATAGTTCTGACGCTAGATTCTCCTTTGGCTAGGTAGTCAGTAGCACATGTCTTGCAAATCTTGTTGGGAATAGGAACAAGCCTCTCTCTCTTTGGTTATTGGACAAGAATCTCCTTACTTGGATTTGGCCTTATGGGGATGAAGAAGGCTCTTGCAGCATGAAGCTCTTGGAAACTTGACAATTCTCAATCTCTGGGACATTGGAACTAGCTTGCCAAGGAAAATGGAAAAGCTTTTATAGATGGAGGAAGAGGAGTTGGGATCATCCACAAAAATCATGGGATTGGTGATATCATCAAGGAAGTTTCCATGAGAGGTGGAAAACCACTTCCTCTATATGGAAATCCATAGCCAAACCACCCAACTCAAGACAGATGCAGTCTAGGAATTTGTTAGGACGAAACTTCCACCACTTGTTTTTAAAAAACACCACTGATTATGGTTGGCGCGAGTGCGACTCTGTGACAGAGTGCCAACTGGCGCGCCCTCTTTGGAGGATTTCCCCCATTGGCGCGAGGGCTGCACTATGGAACCGTGCCAATGGAAAAAGGGCTATTTTTAGGGTTTTTTAGCGGGAGATATCTTCAGGGAAAATGAAGCTCATGTTCAGGGGAATGCAATGCAAGTGTTTGTAGGCCATGTCACTTCTCATAGGTCTCAGAATGAGTCCTCCAAGATGTTGGAGAGGGGTAACAGGGACAGTGACAAATTGTTGTGTAACATTCTTATAGTTCTAGATATTGCTAAGGTTATGCTCTACAATGAGCACATGTCCCCATGTTGGAGCCAACTATTATGCCATAAAATCTAGGGGTAACTAGAGGATATTTTCGTCTCCTCATCTTGACCAAAAGTGCTAATTCTATAGATGACATCCATGGTTCTCCATAGTTAGATATTTGATAATGCTTCCCCCATTCTCCTTAGCTCACTAACATTTTATGACTATTGTTCTTGACATACATGAGGTAAATTATTTCCTTGCCTCATAGAGTGTTAAAACCTAATGTACTTGTCATGTATGTGTCTATTTCGAAGTCTATTTTGAGTAATGAGCATAAATAAACATGATTTCATTAGCTTAGGAAGACATACACATAATTATGCGTATTTTATTGTAAGGAATCCATAGAAAGAAGATATATAATGTAGATATATAGTGTAGATAAATATGTTTATATCATTAGAAAACAAAAAATAATGAAGTACAAGCACCATGAACTCATTGGGCTAGAGTTCCTTGAAAATAGCTGCAACCTATCTCTGTATTAGGTGAAAAGATTATTACATGCAAGCTTCCTTCACAAAAAGTTCAACCCTCTTCTCTTGAGGAGAAATGATACATATAGACTCTCCTAGACCACTTTCCCATCTTCAAGAGTCGAATTCCTTAGTGGAGGAATTGACTCCAAGATTCTCTCAACCAACAGGTGAGAGTGAGAAGGTGAAACTCAAACACTTCACGGAGTGTTTGTTTAGGAGTTTGCTTCTTTTATGAGGCCTAATAAACATTAAAAAAAAAACCTATGATGTACATTTATTCATGCCTACATCACCTATCCTTGAAACTAGTTCAATTACATAAATAATCTTGACTTTGACTGAGTCAAACTAGAAACTAGAAATTTTACACAGTGAAATTTTCCAATTAAAACATAGAAAAGTGTAGAAACAAAATGCTGACTTTGAGCTAATTCTGAGGTGCCTTTTAGGGGTCAAAATGCAAAACTGAGAGAATAGTCAACTATCCCTTCAATTATAGTTTCCAGAAAATCTTGAATTTTTGAATTTGGAGTATGGGAAGGCCTTCAAAAATCCATTCTCCCAAGGTCGCTCCATAAGCACAGTGCCTGTCAAAAAATGGTCTAGAATGCTAGTTTGTTCCAACTTTTTTTCCTTTTTCTCCAAAATGAGACACCTCTGTAAAATCTAAGCAAATTTGTTTTAGAGGATGGCAAGAGCTTTCCAAAAAGATAGATATTTTCGCAAATGGAGGCATGAGGAAAAAGCGCAGCGCCAAGGCGTTGTGCTTCTGGAGAAACTGAATTTCTGAATTTGGACCGAAATTTCTCAAAGAACTCAAAATAAAACATATTTTTATAGCTTCTTTGATGCTTCAGAAAGCATCTCTAAGTTCCCCTCATCCTTTGGGTTTTTTTTGGCCTCCTTGAGTTTATTTTCAAGTTGCTTTACTTTGACATTGGTGATCATGTTTTGAGCTTGGTAGTGGTGTGCCATGTGTTTGAGCAACTCATTATCCATGTTTGCCTTCACAAGGAGCTTATACAAGTGTTCATTTACCCTATTTAGCCAATATTCCTTATCTTGATGAACCTCTAGCACAATCCTATCTTCTAGGTCAAGATCCTCATTCAATAGAATTTGTTCTTGATCTTATTACAAAGCTTTCTTGAGGCCTCTTGTTCTTGGTCTTCTCCTTTTTCCTCTCTCCTTTGATGCTACAAGCTAACTTGATTCCATGATATCCTAATATTTTCCAACTTGCTGCAATAACTTGGCTTTTTCCCTTTCTAGGATCAACTCCTTTGCTTTGAGTTGACTATTTTCCTGTTCAAGGAATGATATAACATAATTTGATCTTTACAAATTGATTGCTAGCTCCTTGATTTGATAGTCCTTATCCCTGATTGTTTGTCGCATGTTTGAAGTCTCGTCCTTGGTCTCTAAATCAACCAGTTCAAACTCATGCTCAACTGTGTATTTCTCATTTGTTGTCGGTTCCTACATTGTCGATGAAGAAGACTTGGCCTCTTTCTCTCCATGAGAGGAAAACACAAGCTTTTGTTCTCTCTTGTACACTTCAGCCACCTCAGGTTTGGGTAGTTGAGTCTTCTCCTCTGTTTTACTACATAACTCTACTTCCATAAGCTGTGTTGATGTGTGTTGGTGAAGCAATCTCATTTCATTTTTGAAAGCCTAGATGATAGGAAAAGGGAAAAAGCAGTGAGGTATGAGTGGAAAATGAAGTGATGTGAAGGTTTATTTTGACAAAATTATAGAGAGGTTTGAAAAAGGTGGATATAAACTTTGGAAGCTAATGAAAATGAGTGAAGAAATAGTGGAAGAGTGATCTGCTTGCAAGGAGGAAAAATAGGGTTTGTAACGAAAAATGCCCAAAAACCTCTAGGAATGAGCTAGGGTTTTACATTTTGAGTGTTAAAACTTTGTTTTGAGGTGGGTTAAATGGTTTAAATGGTTTATTAAACATGTATGTAGGTGTAGGATATCATTTTACATGTTTTAGAAACCAAAAATAAAGATAGCCATTTTCACCCTATAATTCCCCATGCAAATTTCACTACAAACCATAATTTCGAGAATCATTGACATGAGATGAATTTGGAAAACAAAATTAGGGATAATGATGGTGTACTTACTTGTCCCTTGGCTTATAAGTCAATAAAATCAAGTTTGCAAGTCAAAAAATGAGATTTGGGAGAGTTTCGAATGATTTATAGGCACTTTGTCCTGTGCACAATGCTTTGTTCTTAAGCATAGTGCAATTCTTCTAAGCGCAACGCCTCTGCTCTGAGCATAGTGCTTTGTTCCTGAGTGAAATGTCAGTCTACCAAACCAATTTTTGAGGTCTGAACCTACTACAAATTGAGAGTATGATAGCTCATTGGAAATCTCTTGAAGTCTGCTATAAGATGGACACCTCAAGCATGTAAGTTGGACACTCCAAGGGGGATAACAATTGATTTTCCCAAGGTCACTCCAAAAATTCAAGGTTTCTCTCACAAGAGTGCAACACCAACTTGTAGATTACTTTTGGATGCCTTCCACTAATCAAATCACAAGCTGAAGGTACCATTAGAAAGATTAGGATGTCTTCTACATAGTAGAGTCCTAAAACACTGCCAAAAACCTACTCCAAACCCCTGAAAAACTATCTTGAATTCAAGTTGTCTAGAAGTGCAACAACTCTCCTATAGCAAGTGTATTTGGGGTATTTATTTCAAATCATAACACTTGTGCATAAACTAAAGGCGTTTGGTGTTCCTTGGACTATAATGGACAAAAACATCTTTCACTTTTGTAAAATTATTATCCATTTTGTCATAAACATATTTTGAATCAAACATGTCCCTATGAGGAATGATGAGGCGAGGTAGTGTACTACAACATTGTCTTATTTGAAATTAAATATTACCTTTACCTTTATTTTGATTTCCCTACGTTTCTAACTCCATTTACCCATTAAATCACATCATGGACATGTTTTTTTTTGATAGATGGTATCATGACGACACATGGAGTGAAACCCTAGACCATGACCTAAAATGAGGAATTTAACCATTCATGACCCAAGACACTTAAATGAAGATATGGTACCTCGAAGAAGACAGTGACCATGATGAGTGATGAAGACCACGAGTAAGTGAAGGGAGCAAGAGTGACATAGACACAATAACCAGTGACCAAATTTTTATTTGAAGACTCACTGAAATGACAAAAATTTGACTTGACACCCTCACATCACCTTGTAAGAGCATATTTGATCACTGGTGACAGGTTGAACTGATAGACACTAAGACAATGCTCCCTCTCAACAAGAAAGGGAATATCTTCTACCCTAATCCTACCTCTATAAAACTCGACTTTTCATCTTAACAATGCCTTTGTCAAAATATTTACATATTGTTCCTCCGTAGGAATGTAATCCAACAACATGATTCTCATATGAAAAAAATATTTTAGATGGTGATACCGGATGTTGATATGCTTGGACCAATCATGAAAAACTAGATTCTTAGAGAGTTTGATACATGTCTGATTGTCACAATAAATCATTGTAGGATCCATCTATAGACCAAATAACCCAAAAAGGATCATCGTCATCCAGATAGCCTCACAAGTTGTTTGACTAACAACCACTTACTCTGCTTCTACCGAACTGAGTGCAACTAATATCTGCTTCCTTTTGTACCAAGAAACTATTGTTGACCTAATACTGAAGATTCCCCTTGATGTGCTCTTCCTGTTAGATGAACTCCCTGCCCAATCTGCATTTGTGAAGCCTCGAAGCTTCACTCCCTCTGTCTATCTGTACCAAAGCCCAAACTGAGTGGTGCCTCCAAGGTATATCAACACATGTATTGTTTTCATCAAATAGAGTTTGTTTGGATTAATCATTTCTTGACTAAGCTAGTTAACTACAAAACATATGTCTTGTCGTGTGTTCACCAAATACATAAGTGAACCCACAAGATGCTTGTAAATAGTAGCATCCACTACTTCACCTAATGTTGCATCCATCTTCCTTCCTCCAATTCCCTACTAGAGGAGTCTCCATGATTTTTCTTTTCTCGATGTGGAACTTCTTCAATATGTCATTGGCATACTTGTCCTAAGAGAAAAACATTTCCTCATCTCCTTTCCCTACTTCCATACCAAGGAAATAGTGCATGAGCCCCAGGTCCTTCACCTCAAATTCTCTTGCAAGATCCTCTTTGCAAGATTTTACTAGATTCTCATCACATGATAGAATCAAATCATTGACATGTAATAATATAATCAACAATTTAACTTGAACCACAATATGGTAAAGGTTTTCATCTCCTTCACTTTTGGTGAAGCACAACCTGGTGAAATAGATGTCAATTCTAGTGTACCACACACAGGGTTCTTATTTCAATCCATATAGTACTCACTTCAGTCTACATAGATGGGACTCTCTATTGAAGGTCTCAAATCCTTCTCGATTCTCAATGTACACCTCTTCCTCAATCACACCATTGAGGAATGTTGTCTTCACATCCATTTTTTATATCTCCCATCCCACCTTCATTGAAAGTGCTATAATAGATATGATTGAAGAGTACCTTACTACTGGAGAAAAGGTCTCCTCCTAATCAATTCCCTCCACCTAAGAGAATGCTCTGGCCCCAAATTTCACCTTGTGTTTCTCCACACTCCTATCTATTGCTTTATCTACCTTGTAAATCCATATGGAACTTACCACTGACTTGTCTACTAGTCTTGTGACCACTTCCTAAACATTGTTTCTAATAATGGATTCATACTCCTCTATCGTGGCATAAACCCATATGGTTTTCTGCACTACTTCCTCTAATGAGGATGGCTCAATCTCTACACTCTCTCTCATCATAGGCATGTAGCCAATGTACCTATTTGGTGACCTCCTTTGCCTACGTTGTGATGCAGGTGCTCCCAAATTCTCTCTAGCATCATGCATCAATATGTCAGCCTCTCTGGTGTGCTTGCTTCCATCTCTGGAAGTCTTTACATGAGTGGGTTCTTCCATTCTCTTCTCCTTTGCAAGTGTATAATCCACATCATCCTGAGGTTCTTCATTTGGAGCTAAAAGCTCTTCCTCTCCATGCAACTAGAATTCCATCTCAAGGGAACATCTCATGCCCTTCTCTTCGTTGAATTTCACATCTCTACAAACCACTGTCATCCTATGAGATGGAAATTAAACTCGATAGTTGTGAGGTGTATCAGTGTACCGCATAAATATGCCTAACTCAACTGTTGGTTCTAGATTTTTCCTTGCATCCTTTGTAACATGCAAGTAAACCGATGAACTAAAGATCCTAAAGTGTGCCACCTCTGGTTTCTTACCTGAAAAATATTCTTCTGGTGTACTCATCTCGAGAACCTGATGAGGCCTCCTGTTCTGCATATATACAATTGTGTTGCATGCTTTAGTCCACAAGTGCAAAGATATCCCCTAATCATGTAACATCACTCGTGCAGCTCCCACAATACTTTTTTTCTTCCTTTCATCCACCCCATTTTGTTGTCGTTTATTGGGTGTTATTAACTATCTTCAAATGCCTTTTGATGCATAGAAGTTATTGAATTCATTTGACACATATTCTCCACTGTTATCACTCCTAAGAAACTTCACTTTCCTGCCAGTTTCTTTCTCAACAAGTTCTTTAAATTCATAAAATTTACCGAATGTATGAATTTTGTTATGCATGAATAAAACCCAACACTTGCGAGAGAAATCATCTACAAATATTACATCATACATGTGCTTGGCCATGGAGGCTATTGAGAATGGTCCAAACACATATGAGTGAACTCTTTCAAGGACCTCTTGCACTCAAATCTCCTCATCATGAAAGGTGGATTTGGTGTACTTCCCTAATGTACACCCTTTGAATGTATCTCTCTACTCTAGTGTGCTCTTGGGAAGTCTCCTGTAGAAATTCGTTGCATGGTCTTCAAGACTCTATGGTGAAAGTGACCCAATCTTCTATGTTGATGTCTTGGCTCTACACCTTCTCTGATTTTGTGCTCAAAGCAACACAAACTTCTACATACAATTTGTAGTTGTTCTTCACTAGAACCTCGATTCACTTCACTTGTCCTAAGGTTATGTGATGAAGGAAAACCTTTCCTTTTCTAACTATCAAATTGTAGCCACAATTTTCCAACATAACAACTAAAATCAAATTCTTCTTAAGACCCAGAACATACATGACATATTTTAATGTGAGAGGAGAACCAGACTCCCTATGAAAAGTAACAGTACCAATTTCGGTCGCGCTATACCTTCCATCATCTCCCATTTCGATGTGAATTTGGATGTCCTTCTGTTCCAAGCCACTAAATAATTCTTTGTTTTCGTTCATATGGAATGAGGCTCCACTATCCAGATACAACATGCTACCCATCACTGATGTCACCATGCAAGCAATGAGGGTGAAATACAACTTGAATTATGGAGTAAGAGCTTCACCTATCACTCCTCTTAAGGGATTCATATCAACCTTATTGTGTTCACACTTTTTGGAATATTGTCCCAGCTCATGATAGTGAAAACATTTAATCTTAAAAAAATCCTCCTTCTTGCCTCCCTGACTAAAATCTAATTTGGAATGGGATGGATTCCTTTTCCCTTTCTTTACCTTTCTAGCTAAGTCACATTTCTCGTCATCATCATGCTTCGATGAGGATCCATATCTGGTGTTCCTACAAATCTCTTATTGCACCAAGTTAGGCCATAAGCACTCCCACTCTGGTATCTTCTCCCTCCTATTTACCAAATCCTAGTAGTTGTGCTAGCTCTTGGGAAGGCCTAGAAGTGCTAGGTTGACCATATCATCTTTGATAACTGTAACTCCAACACTTCCGAGCTCATCCTGATATTGGATGAACTTGTTCAATTACTTTGATATTGTGTCACCCTTCTCCAGCTTGATTTTCCTGATCTTGTCCTTCAATTCCAACTTCCTATGCTCACTATTTTTTTGAAATAGGTTTGTCAAAGCCTTATGCATTGCATATGGTGTCTCCTTACTATAGAGGTTTGAGACAATATGATCTCAAACTCCTTCTAGGATAATCCTTCACACATTTGCAACGCATTTTATCCACTCTGCCAAATCTTAAGCACCAATTGATAAAGGCTTAGGAATATCTTTGTCTATGAATTCCTTAAGCCTGTTATCTTCAAAAACTACCTCCATCCTATCTTTTCAAGAAATATAGTTTGAACTATCCTGAAGGGCATATTCAAGTCTCAATCTGTAGAACGACATCCTGTTGGCTCTGAAGTATGATACTGCAAATTTGATTTCACCCGAAAAAGAAAAACTCATATTCTCCTCTTCTAAAGTGATTTCTTCTCTGATACCATGTAGAAATTCCTTGTAGATTCAAACTACTAATAGTAATTTACTAAAAAAATATACTTGAATATACTCTACTCATCAACATAAAAAATTAAACGATTGTGAAATCACGAAGCATAAAAGAGAAAGAAATAAATAAACACACTACACAATGATTTCCTAGGGAAATCCACATCTAAAAACCCCTGCTAGATGTATATTGCATTAATCATAAAATATGAGAAGATTACAATGATTTTCTCAAAACCGAGCAACCTCTACACTATCTCTATCTATCTCACAGCTTCCTAGATAAGCCTAGGCCAATACTTAATCAAATTTTGGCTTTCCCAAGTCCCTATTTCCTTTCATTTTTCCCTTTGGAATTATACCCTATTAATTAGGGGAAATCCTCAATTAGAATTATGCAATACTCATAGGCCTTCCTCTGACTACATGCAGCACCTGTACAATTCGAATGATTATACAACTAATAGTACATTGTCCCTAAACTCCAATCTCAACTGAGTAAACATTAGATATGAAATTCATGAGTTATTTATGAGTAAATCATCAGTTAGCTATTTGATCAGTAGAGGAAGCACCACACTGCTAGACCTCCCACTAGTTCCTCCAACCGTTGGAACTAGTTTAACTCACTTTAACTTAGTTAAACTTAATTAATTAATTTCAAATCAAAATAAACTCAACCAAGGTTCCTATAATGTAGGATACACTCTACATGAATTAATTTAGACCCTGAAATCAAATGAAATGAGCCAAATAAGTCAAATTAACTTAGTTAACTAATGCAAGTTGTCATGTGATGTGGAATTACAATTTTATTCCTAATTTAATTCAAGCAAAAAATTGAATTGGGATTCTTTTGTTGCATTTTCAACAAAGTTTTCATGTATTTTACTGTCATAAGTCTTTGAAATATATTTGTTTTGATTATAATATCATGTAAATTCTTTGCTTTTTACTTCATTTCACTCTCTTTTATGTAAACCCTCACTCTTGTAAATGATGCCCTCACTATTACTTTAACTTTTAGTTTGTTTGGCACTTTCTTTCCGTTAATCATATTTCTTTTAAATCTATTTTACTTTTCATACATATTGGTTTATGTTTCAATTTATAATTTTATATTGGATACATATTCTCTTAACATTTAATTGTTGTTAAAAGAAAATATTATTCATTAATAACTCACTTATACATTTTACGTAATGAATTAAGGTTTCAATTTTTATAATATAAATACATAACAATAATTAAACAATACAATAAAGAAACAATTAATATTTGTAATATGACTCCAAATGTTTAGTTAATCATTAATCATTTGAATATTTAATTATACATAGGAGGAGGTATAATGTTTTCAATTGTTTTTGCATAAAAGGATATTGTGGTGAATTTATTTTCTTCAACTCATAAACTAAATGCAGTTGAGGCTTTACAATACTCTGGACAAAACCTTATAGCATTGATTAGTTTATTGATTCTATAAATATGTTGGTATTTACGGTTAGTGTAGTTAGTATTTTATTTCCTTTGTTAGGGTTGCAAGTTGCATGACTATTCCTCACCATCTATGACTCCTTTGACAAGCGAGATGGTTGACTTGTGCCACTCTTGGCGTAGATTCAATACCCAACTCGTGTAGCTATGAACTCTGGGATAGTTTTCTTGTTACTTGTTGTTAGCTTCTAAGAAGTTTAAGATGGTTATGTAGTGTTGGATCAACACTTCATTTTGAAAACATCAACAATTACCATTAGAAAAGGAAATATTATAGGGTCTTAGTAATAATATCAAGGATTTATGACAGCCCTTTTCAAATATAGAAAAACGTGCAAGATAATGCCTAAAAACTCAGTATACTACCATACATGTATATTTACTCTATGGTGAAAGTGGAAAATAAAATTTAAGTGCCTTCATGTTGGATCAGGAGGAGGAGCAGGTCCCACCTTCCATAGAGGACTTAGTTCCAGATGCCCGTACAAAGTTAACGAAGGGTAAAATTTTGTACAAGACATGTAGAACTACAAGACAAAGGAAACATAACCTTTGGCATAATGGGTTGAAAAGATAACCTGTAGGAAAAGAAAAATGGTACTCAAAGGAGAAGATAATGGAAACTTTTCCTCATATAATTTAGTAAACAATTTTTGGGACCAAAATCCTCTAAAATTGTGGAGGTCTGCTCCAAATTGGATCTTTATATTGTTTTTAATCTACATTAATACTTTCAAAGTGAAAAAAATGGAGGAATTAGCTTACAAGGCCATTTTTATCGGTCAGTACTAGTTTGGGGATTTAGGGTTTAAAACCTTTTCGAGCCATTTTGAGGTATTAAATGAATTGTTTTAGTAAAATGTATCTCAACAAAAGTGTAGTATCCAATGACGTTGTTCTACACATAGAGACCTTTCCAATGATGCAAGAATCATGTCAATCATAGTTAGCATGTAAAATTTATGCATCTTGGAGGTTGACCTACCATGTACAGGTAAAAATTCCACATTAGCCCCCATTATTCAATCATGAGGGGAAATCCACATGTCGGATATAAAGAATACTCTAGAATGGTCAAAGTTTTAACTCCAGTTGAGAGTTGAAGGAGTCAAACTTGAATCACAGTTGGCTATCCATTAGAGAAATTTCGAGGTCTAAAATGGGCCTCCTAAGGAATATTCTAAAATAATAGTGGAAATAATGAAATAAGATTAGATTACAACATCAAAGTTGAGAGGGAAAAAATAAAAAACCTACTTTTTCATCTTGTATTTTCAACTTATATCCTTATAGTTTTACTCGAATTTCGAGCAGTAACACTTGTTGGATGCAGAATTTAAGTCCTCATCCAAGGAGTCCCCATGTTGCATATTTTCGATGAACCTTGCTACATGAATAATTAAAAATACATTAAAAAAACGTGATTGCAATCAAGTTTTCATATATTTCTCATTTTTTGTGTAGCAGGATCCATCGAAAGTATGCAACACAAGTACGCATTTGATGAGGAATTAAATTATGGGTCGAACAAGTTCTCCTGCTTGAAATATAAGTAAAACAATAGGGAGATAAATTGAAAATATGAGTTGAAAAAGTAGTTTTTTTTTTAATCCTTTTACTTTTTTTCTCCAAAAATGGTGAATCCTCCCCCATGGTTGATATCATCAAATTGAATCATATTGGCTCTTATAAATTTGATTTCCGTTGTACATTTTTTTTTAAGCCAATTTTTTACCTCAAAATTTCTCTAATGAGGCTATGTTAAAACTAGGCCACTAGGAGGAGAAGGGTTCCATTCTATTTGGTTGTATCTTGCTCCATAATAGAGAAGAGAATTTGGGAGTGGGATTGAGAGAGTATAATAGAGGGAATAGCGTTATGTAGTAGCCGAATAGGCAATAGGTCACAAGTAACTCCATAAAGAGTGCCTTCTCCTTTATGCTTGCATTTTTCAACTCTAAAGAGAAAAGAGAGTAGAGCAAGATTGCCTTCCAATCGGCTTTTATCTCGTAAGGGTTTCCCAGAGAAAATATTTGTGTCCATTGTTAATGATGTATGAAAATTTATGTTTCATGCATCAAGAAAAATTTATTAATTAACAAATTTAGAATTTAAAGGAATTTAACCTTCATAGTATATATTTTTTCTTATCTTATTACATCTATTGTGATGAACTATTTCATGGATTATCCATGGAAGTTTACAAATGATGAGAGTAATGAGCTATAAGATTGAGGTCGAGGAAGCTAAAGGAAAAAAGAAAGAAGAAGATGTAAATTTAAAAATAAAAAATAAAATGAAGAGACATTAAGGAAATATTTGTGTCCATTGTTAATGATGTATGAAAATTTATGTTTCATGCATCAAGAAAAATTTATTAATTAACAAATTTAGAATTTAAAGGAATTTAACCTTCATAGTATATATTTTTTCTTATCTTATTATATCTATTGTGATGAACTATTTCATAGATTATCCATGGAAGTTTACAAATGATGAGAGTAATGAGCTATAAGATTGAGGTCGAGGAAACTAAAGGAAAAAAGAAAGAAGAAGATGTAAATTTAAAAATAAAAAATAAAATGAAGAGACATTAAGGAAAATTTAAAATACAAAGAAAATATTGAGCAATGCCCACTCGCTATAGATCCATTGCCTCAATTCCTATGCAAAAAAAAGAATACATAAAAATAAAGTAGATGAAGATATTTCAAGTCCCATGCAATGACATACATACACACTAAAAAATAAACTCAATGAAATAATATTTAAAAAAATTAAAAGGAAAGTAAAGAGGGCAGTAATAAACAATGTTGAAGAAAGCATAACTCCATGAAAAAAGTGCTCCCTCAACAAAGGTGCTCATGCAGGTGAATAACCTAAGCCATCCAAAATGGCTATGCAATATAATCCACTAAACTATATCTCAATAATTATACCTTCTATCACCACACCTACTCCTTGATGTGTTTCCTTACGAAATACTTCTCCTCTTGGGTGTTGACACATGTAATAAGGGTTAATACCCGCTCCACCATACCTGAGCTTGGCAAATTGTACGAATTATATGAATGATTATGAAGTTAGAAGATGAATCTTAACAAGATATACTTAAATTATGTCAATGGGCATGTCTCATTGTTCTATTTCATTAGACTTGTGTACATGTTTCTAGATTGATGACTATGGTGGGTCACTTAAACCACTCCTTCGAACAATTTATTTTGAAGGTATATGCCTTGGATTGAGTCTTGGTCATTTGGAGGGCATTGAGGAGACCACTTTAAAACCTAATGGAGCTTGTATCACTTCTTTTTGGGATGTTGGGATACTTTTGAGGTGGTTTCACCTGTGGGAGAGGGGGTTACAACCCTTAAAGATTATTTAGCACTTGAAGGATGAAACGTTACATCATTTGGAGGGAATATTTTACTATGAATCACATACACATGTCGTTTTATGTCATTTGAGTGAGCTATCCACTCTTTGAAGACCACGTATGCAAATTTCCACATGCATTTGTGGATGACATATAGCATTTAAGAACTTTTTAATCATTTTGGTAGCATTATTAGGCGTTTTTTGACTCAATAATTATTGTATCACGAGTATTTTATGCATCATGACATTATATATATGCTTTCAAAGAGAGAAATACCTTTTTATAGTTTCATAAGGATTTTACTAGATAAATATTTTTATTTTATTGAGAATGGTGCTAGATCTTTCATGTAAATAAGAAAAACACTTCTAATTTGGAATGTTTGCTAGAGCTTGTGGAGAACAAGAACCTCTCTCCTTTATTTATTTTCTTCTACCTTTTCCAGAGATGGATAATTATAGTGATTTCTGGGAAATATGTCTTATGGATTTTTTTACAACTTTTATGGATGGTGATGGTAAGGGCTTTGAAGATTAAAAGATTTTTTGAGTTAGTGTTATTTCTTAATATTGTTGGATTATATTTGTAAATAATTGTAAGTGCAATTGTACTTCTCTATTGATGTTGTTGCATTCCTTCTATATTTTTCTTGAACAAGTCCCTTTTTCAAAGCTCTTGGAATAGTAGAGTGTGTTCCATTTAACCATGTTTAAATTTGTAAGGAACTAGGTAGGACTTATAGGGTTTGTAGTGGGATGATCCTAAACATCACCCTAGATCTACTAACCATCCTCTTAGGGATCCCCTTCACTTTGACCTATTATGCCGGGAAAAAAATGGTAGAATCGATGTTGTCCATTCTAGTCAGATATAGTTTTATTAAGTTAATTTTATTTAATTCTTTTAGGGGAATTTTGTTATTAAATTTTATATTTAATTTTTATCTACTTTAATTTTCATAATTTATGAGATACATAAACCCTAAATATATCCATTGTTTTAGCCCTAATTTTTACTTCTTGATGAATTGTTTAAAGGGTTGAATTGCATTGTTATTGTCGTTAGTAGTTTTTAGATTTTCATTGCTTGGGGTTAAATATGAATTATATAATAACTTGATAAACCCCTATAAATCATCCTTAAACACATAAAACAAAAACTATGATTTACTTTAAGTACTCATCTAATCCATAATTTGTTTGTTACAACTCAATGGTAGTGATTTGGGTAGCTACCTAAGATGTCTTAGACTTGATTGTGTCTTGCATTAGGAACCCTAAGTCCTATTAGGGAAGCCTCCCTTGTGTTATACTTGTCCTTCACTGAAAAAAAAGTAAATTTGTTGCTTAGGTGATAATAAAAGCTCCTCTAATGTTCTAATAAACTTTACACCTTGTGAGGGCTTTTCACTAAGTTTCAAGATTTTGTGATAACAATTTTCATGAACTGAACCCAACTGGTACTGGAGTGGTTTCTTCACTCACCCATGATCAAAATTTATTTGGCTAGTAGTAATACCAGATTGATTTTCCACCTTCAAGGAATAAATGGGTAGACAATCACTTTTAGAAATATATGGTCCAAACCCCTTTAAAAAAAACAAACGGGCAAAAGAAAATTTATGAAATAATTTATATGCTTGTGGTTCAAACTCTTCGAAAAAATAAATAAATAAATTCATGAGTTCTTTTAGAGTGCATCTGAAGAAGTATTAAGCCAAACAGAGATTCCATAGTTGGCATAATTAAAGTGAATTTCCATGTATATGGTCAGAAAAGGTAATTAAGAATGAAAATTTCCAATGCACATGAAAAAATTTAAATCATAGCCATAGATTCTCCCAACATGAAATTATTGATCGAGCATGCATGAATTTACTTGTTTATTGTAACAATTTATCCATCAATTTCATATATATTCCTATAAATAAATAATTATTATTTAGTATGGATAGATGGGTTATTTTTGCTTTCATGATGGTTCTCCATGGAGTGATCACTGAAGTTCCACACTTTGTATGCACTTTAATAATAGAAAAATCATGATTGACCACCAATTAACATGTCAAATTTATTTTATTTTCTAATTTTTTTATCCAAGCATACTTCCTCATTCCTTAAACATATAATCAACCTTTGGAAAAAGTTATATTTCACACAAACAACTAACTTTATCAAGACTTTCATTTTATTAGTTATGGAGATGGATTATTATGAAGTTAGAAGATGAAGCTTAACATTATGCACTTAAATTATGTCAATTATATTTGATGTCACGCCGTTTTTCTATTGAATTGGACTTGTGTACATGCTTCTAGATTGATGACTAAGTTGGGTCACTTAAACCACTCTTTCAAATAATTTATTTTGAAGGGATATGCCTTGGATTGAGGTTTGGTCATTCGGAGGGCATTGAGAAGGCCACTTGTGCACATAATAGAGCATGTCTAACTTGTTTTTGGGACATTGGGCTAATTTTTAGGTGATTGCACATTTTGGGAGAGGAGGTTACACCCATTAAAGATGGTTTTTCACTTGAACGATGAAACATTGCATCATTTGGAGAGAACAATTTACTATGAATCCCATATACATGTCATTTCACACCATTTGAGTGAGTCATCCCCTCTTTGAAGACCACGTATGTGAATTTCCACATGCATTTGTGGAGGATATATTAGCATTTAAGAACTTTTTAATCATTTTGGTAGCATTATTAGGAGTTTTTTTACTCAACCATTATTGTAACATGAGTATTTTATGCATCATGACATTATCTCTAATGCGCGTGGTTCAAACTCTTAAAAATAAATAAATAAATAAATTCATGATGGCTATAAAGTCGCATGTTGAATACATATTAAGCCAAACAAAAAAGATTCCATAGTTGGCTACATTTAAAGTGAATTCATGTATATGATCAGAAAGTTAATAAAGAATGAATTTCCAATGCACATGGAAAAAAATAAATCATAGCCATAGATTTTCCCAAATTTGATATGATTGATCGATGACATGCATTTAAATTGTTATGTAACCATTTATCATCAATTTCTCTCTTTATCATATAATAAATAATCTATTTAGTATGGATATATGGGATTATATTTTGCATTCATGATATTCTCATGAAGTGAATCATCAAGTTCACACTTTTATGCACTTTAATAATGGAAAAAGCATGCTTGACCACCAATTAAAATGTCAAATTTATTTTATTTTCTATTTTTGTAGTCAACCATACTTCCTCATTCCTTAAACCTATAATCAAGCTTTGAAGAAGGTTAGATTTCACCCTAAAAACTGACTTTATCAAGAATTTCATTAGATTAGTTATGGGAATAAATGATTATGGAGTTAGAATATGAATCTTAACATGATTTACTTGAATTATTTCAATTATATTTGATGTGAGTCATTTTTTCTATTGCATTGGACATGTGGACATGCTTCTAGATTGATGACTATGTTGGGTTACTTAAACCACTTTTTCAAACAATTTATTTTGAAGGGATATGCCTTGGATTTAGGCTTGGTCATTTAGAGGGCATTGAGGAGTCCACTTGCACACTTAATAGATCTTGTCTCACTTCTTTTTGGGATGCTAGGCTACTTTTTAGGTGATTGCACCTTTTCAGAGAGGAGGTTACACCCCTTAAAGATGATTTTACACTTGAAGAATGAAACATTGAATCATTTGGAGATAACATTTTACCATAAATCCCATACACATGTCATTTCATGCCATTTGATTGATCATCCACTCTTTGAAGACCACGCATGCAAATTTCCACATACATTTGTGGAGGACAAATTAGCATTTAATAACTTTTTAATCATTTTGGTAGCATTATTAGGAGCTTTTGACTCAATAATTATTCTATCATGCGTATTTCACACATCATGACATTATCTGTAATGCTCGTGGTTCAACCTCTTCGGCAAAATAAATAAATAAATTCATGAGTGCTTTTAAAGTGCATGTGAATATGTATCAATCCAAACAAAGATTCCATAGTTGGCATAATTAAAGTGAATTTCTATAAATATGGTCAAAAAAGGTAATTAAGAATGAAATTTTCCAATGCACATGAAAAAATATAATTCATAGCCATAGATTTCCCCAAATGACATGATTGATCGAATCATACATGCATTTATACTTGTTTATTGTAACCATTTTATCATCAATTTCATATATATTCATATAATACATAATTATCATTTAGTATGGATATATAGGATTATTTTTTGCATTCATGATGTTCTCATGAAGTGAATCATCAAGTTCACACTTTTATGCACTTTAATAATGGAAAAAGCATGCTTGACCACCAATTAACATGTAAAATTTATTTTATTTTCTATTTTTTTAGCCAACCATACTTCCTCATTCCTTGAACCTATAATCAAGCTTTGAAAAAATTTATATTTCACCCAAACAACTGACTTTATCAAGACTTTCATTAGATTAGTCCTTGCCCCACTAGGGACTATAGTAATTTTTTATATAACAGTTATCAATTTATGCATAGATCTAATGGTTATTATTTTATGTTCCCACTGGGGTCTTTCCTTCTCTATGTATGATGCTTGATTGTGACTAAAGGAAATCACATTAGTAATCAGGTTCCTTGCACCCACAACAAGTAATGCAAGTTAGATTCTACATAGAGTTTTGTGGAGACATATGAAATGAGTTCCTTCCACTAGAGCCTCTACACCTTCTAAAACATTCGCATGGTTTCTTTGACTCGCATGAGTCCCTAATGATGCATGTGAATTTGC